>JAULBM010292938.1:0-15521 GCA_032357055.1 Geukensia granosissima | reverse complement strand
TTGAGCAGGGGTTCTACCTGCAGGCGGAGAAACCGATCGGCCTATTTCTATACCCCGGCCGCCCTCGGGGGGCATTTTAAGGAGACACTTGAAAACAAAAACATGGCTGCTATAAGAAATTGTTGATTGGCGAATTAAAGAGTTCAATACCATTCTTTTAAATCTCAGAGCTATCTTACTGTCAATAGAATTTGGTGTTCGAAGTATCGCAGGTGTCGTTTTTTGTCCTGTGCTCATTTAAAAAATGATGATTTTTGTGAAAAATTAAAGTACCGGAAAGGTCTAAATTCTTGCATTTCCTGTATTGCCAACATTTTTTCTGATATTACGCATAAATATATGTCAATAGATATAAAATATATCAAAATATTTTACATTTTCTAAAATTCACAAATCCTTTCAGCAAAAATTGTTTTAAAGGAAAACGACAAAATTTCCCAATTTTTCATATACGAGTCGAGAACTAAGAATATGTATAAAAATGTCTCTTCTCTGTTGCGTTTTATAAAAATTAAGAAGATTCATCCAAGGTAAATTTAATTAAAACTGAGAGAATACGCTCAGTGAAACATAATTGAAAAAAAAATATTTTTTTATTTTTACCAGAAAATTTTATTTGGGGTCTAGTTTATTATAGTCAAGTATTGATAGGAGATTGATTATAAATATCATAAAAAGTTGTTTATCTAATAAGTTTAAGTGTTCAATCAATGCATCATAAAACGTGAATCCTTATCTGTAATTAAAATAGATGAATGTTACATACAGGAAGAAGATGCGATATTCATAAGATTAAAAACTCCATCATGAACCCTCTTAAAACATATCAATCATTTTGTAATAAACAAAACCCGCATTTTTGTCTGTACGTTAAAGAATTTCAGAAATTTATTTAAGTTGTAAATGCAATACGTTGTGTAATAAAAATGATGTTTCATGTTTATCATCGTAAATTGATAATAGACTATTGACTTTAAAATTGGATTTTTCCATAAAGTTTTCATATTGCATCCCAGTTGGTCAACTAACAGAGCAGTTCTTATGTCTGCTTGACCAAATCAGCTCCTGAAACGCTTTGACAAATGAATTCAAAATTTGTATACTGCATTTATTGATAGTTCTAAAAGACTGTAAATTTTTTTACTACACGGCATCTAGTATGGCTGACACGGACAGTTCTTTTTTATAAATGATTAGTTTTCACCCTGTTCCGGCCGTCGGATTTGGCGTCACATTTCGATTGGTTTGGATTAAGGTGCTTCCTTTGCTATGTTTGGATCTTGGACTTCTTGTTTTGGTTCTAATTCTACTGATGCGTATTACATCTTGAAATGACCAGTAAAAATTCTCCATATTACTCAACAATGGTATTTTTTTTTTATTTATAACCCCTCGAAGGCGGCCGGGGGGGGGAAGAAAAATGGACCGTTCGGTTTAGTTGCTTAGGCTTAAATTTCCACCCCTAACCAAACAGTCCCAATTTGGCATCCCGTGGCTATTAAATTCCCCGGCTTAACCCTCCTGCTTGACCCTTTTTTATTTATTGTTCTCGTCCTGAATATGCATGAAATATTTGCCACTGGCTATGGACGATAACAACAATCAATCAATGTATTTTGAAAACATGAATGGGCCGATGCCTCTGCTGGTGGACCAGAGGTCTTTGAGGGTATTCATGATCACCAGCGCAGTTGTCAGACTTGTCTGACATGAAATTTATCTACATGTTAAAATGTAACAGAAATTTCTGCTTAAACACTGAAAATACGAAAAGACTTTAAAATATTGCACTTACATGTAGTAGCTGTTCCTGCCGTCGGATTTGGCTTACAATTTCGATTTGTTTTGATTTGAGGGCTTCTTTTTATCTTCGACTTCCTATGGTTCTAACTCTACTGATGATAGGAGACTCATTACATATAGCATACTAAAATTCTCCATAGTATTACACATTGGTAATATATTGTGATCTTATGAAACTGAAGAACCATTTGAACTTTAACTTGGTTTGAACCATCTAGGTGAAAAACGATAAAATTGATTGATTGATTTTAGGTTATTAAACGCCAAGCGCCAAATATTTATTCATAATCAGGACGAATACAAAATAACGTCAGACAGGATGCAACAGCAGGAGTGTGGCATTCTCCTAACACGTCTGCAACTACGGCTCACGGCTAGTGTTTCAACGAGAAACCTCTCAAATCCGCCACCTGGGGATGTTCCGTACGTCGAGCTGTTGAGACCGCTCCTGTCCCTAGAAAGATAAAACAGTTTTTTATAAATATTGCGTATCGCGATATTTTAACTCACATCGCCGTTATAGGTTGTGCCTGCTTCTGATGAGTAGAAACCACTCTAAATCCACGCAGTTTTACAGTTAAATATAATGGACGAATTAAAGGTAGATTTCAATTTTATAGAATCAATGTAATTATTTCGTGCTTTAAGAAGATCTTAGGATGATAATAAGTATTAGACATCCCTTCGCACAGGCAGTGCCGGGGAGGAATAGGCACGAGGTATCTCCGACCTTGAAATGCTGTTGTCCCTTGTTGCAGCGGATGCTTAAATTCAGGGGCAGATAATAGTATGTAAAACGCTTTTGCATAGTGTAAAACCGCGGGATAATTCTCTCTTTTGATTATTATAAATCCAAAGGCGGAAACGCTCTCCAGAAAAGCTTGACATAGAGTATAGGTCGATTGTCGTGTTTTACGAATAATTTCATATTTTGTATTTTGGGGTCCGTTTACATCTTCCGTATTGGTTTTGACTCCGGTTCATTGTTGGAGGTCATAATGGTACCCGTAGAAGTTAAAATTCGACTGTCATATGGTGATCAAACCACATCTCCTATTTTAACCCAAATCATTTATTGTTTTGAAAATTGGAAGTATATAGGATAATTGTCTGACAGACTGCACTCCAACCACGAGAAAAACAAAAAAAGGATACCACTTTTTATGAAAATCTCTAAATCGCCCCAAGTAAAAAATCCTGTATACGTAATATAATACTGCCATTACCTGAATATTTTCAAAAATGTATATAAACACAGCTTTAAACACAAAGGCAAACCTATGACCACAATCCTGACTTAAGACAAGCACATGAGACAAGTGGTGGGGTGAACCTAGTTTAGTATGTACCCAACGAGCAGTCAAACGAAAAAATCAACATAAGCAGTAACCGATGACGTCTTGATTTTTTTCCATCACACAACATTTACTCTTTTTAATATAAACCACGACCAGGTTTTCCAATATTGAATGTTGAAACATTCTGTCAAACTAGTCATGTGTTTTTTCTTCAGAAATATATTGTCTAATTGTTCGTTATTTTTGATAAACAAAAAAATCGTTTTCTGAAATTGGATTGATTGATTGATTGATTGTTGTTTAACGTCCAGTGGCAAATATTTCACGCATATTAAGGACGGAAACAATTTAGCAAACAATAAAATCAGTATGTTGACTGTAACAAAGGGGCCGGTAAGGGAGGGACTTTTAGACTGCCACTGGAAAAAGTGCGGTTTGGATAGGGGCGGAAAATTTAGCCTTGTAACTGGCCGCCTACGGACCACTCAAAAAGAGCTGTTACAATTGGGCTTTAGCGTGCTTAGGACGTGGCATTTCCCAAACACGGGGTGTATTTAACGTCTGCCTCTTGACGGATTGTGAATTTATACATCCCCCGCAATCAGGGACGCCCCATTTAGAGGACTAGTGCCGCAAGGACGGAGATACCTAGTGCCTATTTGTTCCCCGGCACAACCTTTGAGAAGGGGAGTTCGAGTATTTATACATCCCGCTCGAACTAACGGACGCCCCTTAAGCAGGGGTTCTACCTGCAGGCGGAGAAACCGAACGACCTTTTTCTATACCCCGGCCGCCCTCGGGGGGACATTGAAACATAGATTGATAAATTTCATGTCAGACAACTTGGTTGGTGAAAACCCACGCGAAAATGCTCCACCAGCAAAGTCATTGACCCAGTGGTTTCACAATAGAAAATTACCAATGTTGAATAAATATGGAAAAATTTTGATATGCTATATATACATTTCAGGAATAACCTCTCATCAGTAGCATTAGAACCAAAACATAAGAAGTCAAAGATGCAAAAATAACAAATGAATCACTCAAACCCAAACAAATCGAAATGGGAAGCTTAATCTGACGGCGGGGACAAATACTAAGAACAGTACTTTTCAAAGTCTTTCTGTATATTCAGTGCTTTAGAATCTATGTTACTGCAGCAGGTTTTAAAATTATATGAATATAATGCTTTTGACTATTCTTAGAGTGCGAAAATTTCTCTTAATGTCATAGATATATTTGATAAACCTTTTGAAACTGTTGATACTTTTCAATCCTTTATATACTACACTTTACTAATTACCTTACATGTCTGCATATATCAGACAGAAATTTTCACCGCAATTTAAAAAAACAGAAAAAAATATATTTGTTGTAACAGTATTGAGATTTTCAAGGATGAAAAAGGTTTCCTCAGAGGATACACTTACTGAAATCATGCACATGTAATTGATTGATTGAATGTTGGTTGCTCAACGTCCAGCGGCAAATTTTTCATGCAAGAATAAGTACAAAAATTATCAAAAGGAGATTGTGTTGGGACACAACAAGGCATAATGTTTTGACTGCTTTTGTAGCTGCATTGCGCTTCTCTTTTTAAAAACCAACAAATGGGATCTTTAACGTGCATGGATCTCGGCATTTTCCAAACACGTCACCGGCTATGATCCACGGGGACCACACTGAACCACCTTTGTGAGTCAAGACATGGAAACAACTCCAGTGCTCAGCTGTAAACAAGTGAGGCGATAATGAATTTTTATAAGTTTTTTTTTGCAATAATTTATATTAAGTTTGAAAAAATATCTACAGAATCTTTTCAAACAAGGCATCGTGCTCCTAGGTTGAAGTCATCAATCCAAACAAACTTTTCTCTTTTTCTGCCTCGGAGTTAAATCCTTAATCCTGAAACGACTAGTACCTGATTTGAAAAAAAGACAATGCCACAAATATCTTTATCGAAACAGAGATCAGCATTGGTCGTTGTTCATGTTGTCGTTTGTTTGTTTTTAGCTTTATATTTACACATTTTCCGTTCCATTTTATCAAGATTGCCGTGTTTGTCGACTTGTCTGCTTTTGTCTGGCTACGATTTTATTTTGCTTCATTTTTTTCAAGCGCATCAATTATGCACCTTAAATGGAAGACTTATTCTTTATAGTTATACTTTAAGAGCCTGCACCAAACAGGAGTCTGTAATCCAGTGAATGTCTGTGTTATTTTGTTTTTACACTAATTACTTATTTTGCCGATAGGTGTTTCATTTGAATATTATCACATCTAATTTTGAGGCCTTTGACAGCTTGCTTTAAGATGTGGATATGGGTCCATTATTAAAGGCCTTAAGTCAAAATGAAGATATCTTTAATTATACGTTTTATGTGGTTTTCTCATTGACAATCATACCATATCTCTTTTTAACATCCCAAAAACGTCACATTTGATCTAAAGAAATGACTTTGAATTAAGCTAATAAGGATAGAAGCAGTTGTCTTATTCTGGAGTAAAATGCTTGTTTGGAGCCCGGGGCATCATGATATTTCTTGTTTTAATTATAATTGACTATATATATATACACTTCCAGAATTACATAATTACATTTGGCTTTTAAATAGAGAAAAAAAGAGATATGGTATGATTGTCTATGCGACAGCTGCCTAAAACGTGCGAATTACAAACATCTTTATGTTGCCCTAACGCCTATTATAATGGTCACATATCCATCCTTACTTCAAGCTGTAAAAGGCTACAAATATAACAGTGATGATATTCAAATGTAACAACTATCGGCAATATAAGTATACAATTTAAAACAAGTAACATTTAGACATAAAAACAACGATCCCATGGCTTTATCCTGTTTCCTGGCTTTGAACAGGTACAAAATATGGTAAGGTTTAAACATGAATGTGACTTCTCAATACTACCCCTAAACTGAGACAATGGTGTGATTAAACGACATAAAAACCCCTTTGAAACCAAGTGCCTGAGATTAAACTTTAGAGAAACATAGCAAACAGACAAATAAAATCAGAGACGACAAGATGTATCGACATCTAAAAAGTAATGATTATTTCTGATACCTTTCAAAATCCAACCACAATTGTTAACAAACCTTGTTCTCTTAAACTAAGGCATCAATCAAAACACGTTCGACTGCATTTAGTGTACAAATCATTAAATGCTTTGGAAAACAAGGTTTGCTCAAGTGCCAAATTTAAAATGATCCACATCATGAAGGACAAATAGACTGAAATACGTTTTAATGCAAATTTTGAGGGATATGGTCAATATTGATACCAAAGAAGACAATACTTAAAGATCTTATGATAATGTTATAAAGATAACCTTTATTCATAAGTTAATTCAAGTTACTGAGGAGTTCCAATGGATAACGAGCTTAGTTTACTATATTTTCATTAAAGTTTGAATGTAATATTCGTTTTTTTTATCATTTTACCTAGTGAAACAGAAATTTTTAAATTCAGAAAATAACTGCTGTTGTCCTGATTATCTCTATTTAAAGTAATTTCTCTGGGTGAAACTGTATGGACATATTTTGAGGTATCAGAGTTATTAACTACAAAGATATCGTCAAGATAGCGATAAGTGTTTTTGAAATAATCTATTAAATCAGGCGATTGTGCAGTATGACCTTATATTGGGATTCACAACAGTAGATATTGGAAAACAGGGAATTACTTGCAGGCGTCCCTACCGTATAACAGAAATTTTGTAGAAAGATTGATCGGATCAAGTACTTTGATACAAACTAAAATATAAGAATTAGAAATGTGGGAAAATGTAAACTGTATCTTTCCGACATACATTCATGTACTCAAAATTGATTAAGAGCATACAGCTCTAGCAAGGCTGGTTTGTGAAGAAAGCTTTACAATTTAATTTTTTTTTCTATTGTTAGGTTTCTGTATCATAAAACCCTATAATTGTACACACAACAACCACTTCTCGCCGACAACAGTCAGTCTTTTAAATAATACTGTAATGTTAAATGTTTTAAAAAGTAAATAAAATTCCAAACTTCCAAATGATTGACTGATGCCAAATCTAGCTTATCCAACAGTCGGCTACGGTTAATAAGTTCGTTTACAACAAAACCTACTTAATATGGGGCAATACACTCTAAAGTGTGCCAAACTGTGCTGTCAGACGATTTACTTATAAGTGAATAAGAACACTGTGTTTAATCATGGTTAAAGGTTTGTCTATAAACAACGTAACTTATTTTAAGATATATTGCTTTTAGGTGCCAGACAATAATGAGATATGATAAAAATTATTGAACTGGTTGTGCTTCTGTATATTTAAGGCATTTGTATAATTTTCCTTTATGATATTTCCTTGTCTGGTCGTGTGTATGACTTATTCCTTGAATAGAGCTTGTCGGAAATGACATTATTTGTTTGTTGAGGTAAATAAGCTTAGAAATCTTCAGGTATTTCTAAACAGTTTATTATGGAATTTCGTTGTCTGATCTTGAAGATTTATTTCCTGAATCAGGCTTGTCGAATATATTACGTAAAGCCAAGAGCTTCCTTTCCGGACGATTGGTTCATTTACCTTGTATTATATTTAGGTTGATTGTATTTTATCTAAACTTTGGCCCTACTTTAATAATAAGATGTCTTACTTTGTTAGGGTACACACCGCTTGTGCTAACAAATACATTGAAGGTGAAATTCTCAAAATGCTGGAATTTCTGTTTGGTACGATTTGTAGAATTTGGTGGGCGAGGTTTTCAACAAACCGTTTGCATTATAATGGAAACCAATTGTACGCCCCTACTAGCCGACTTGTGTTTGTACTGCTGTGAAGCAGAATTAATTCAGGCACTCCTGCGAAATAACCAAAAGAAATTGGCCCGATCGTTTAATCATAATTTTAGTTATGTCGATGATATTTTGTCATTGAATAATCCTACTTTCCGTGAACATCTCGACCAAATATATATCTCATATTTACGTGGCAATATTTCTACTTCCCCTGCTTACGGGGTTTATGTTTCGCAGTTAAGTTGATACTCTCGCGCCTGTTCCTTGTAATATTTTATTTACGAGAACATGGCTGTTGTTACATGAATTACTACAATAAGGATACATGCAATTCCTTCCGGATTTGACACAAAATGACATTCCTGATTTTGACATAAATAATTTACGGCGGGTGTTGCGCGCAAGGCAGGGGATGCTTACCCTTCTAAAGCATCTGATCCCACTCCTTATTTATAAAGCAGTTCGTGGCTTCCAAGCCTTTGTTCCTTTTATTTTAGTTGTATCTTTTAGTTTCAACTCACATTTGTCTTGTCGCTTTGGACTATGCACTTTTAATCTCTCATATGGTTATTCTATACTGGACTCGTCTTTTCTCTTTAAGTCTTTGTGATCAGATAGATGTTTATTCAAACAAAAGGCATTTCAGCTGTTGTTTATTTTCTCGCTTACAGCAAAATATAACAAAAATAAGTGTTTTATGGTGCGTTTTCATCACGTTCCGTAGATGTTACAACACATTTGTGTTATGTTTGTTCTGATGACTGTAATTGATAAAAATAAAACTTATGCATTACTGAGGTTAGCTGCATGAGGAATTCGATGAAACCAAAGGAGCCGGCAGAATTCGTAACACGAAACCTACAAAAACATTTGAACAAAACAGGCAGTTAATGAATTCGACGATACCAAAGGGGCAGACAGATATCGTTAAGTCGGCAGACAGACAACACCATTGCCAACAAAATGAAATGAAAGACAAATATAGAACACATTACTTATGCTGGAGTAACACGGACCCTACAAAAACCAAGGTGAGTTCAGGTGCTCCGGAAGGGTAAGCAAATTCTTCTCCATTAGTGGCACCTGTCGTGTTACTCAGAAGACAAAGCCGGTGTAAAGTCACAATCGATGTCAGTCACAACCGGTATATGAACGGATTTGAATTGACGACAGTGGGAAGATATTCATTGTCGTTTGTAAAACAAATATTTCGTACCGGTCATCTTTCCTTGAGAAACCCTTGGTTCAGTAGTTTTCTTGTCAGCTGCAACCCTATATCAATAAAAATCCTGATAAGAAGCACAAGCCCTGAAGTAGTGTTTCAACTGAGAAATATACACTGGAATGTTGCAATTGCAGGTTTTTTAAAACAACATCAGGGACATTCTTGCCCTGCATTGGTATTAGTAATTACCATTAGGTTCCACTTATGAATTAGGAGAAAAATAAAGAAAATTTTCCGGAATTTGACATCTAAAGATTTTCATTATAAAGGGAATTGATGGTACAGAAGTGCAGAAGAATGTTAAAGTTGGTTGATTTGATGGTTAAGTGTGTTTTGGTAAGATATGTGTTTCCATATTTCAGTTTTAGGCACTCGTAAAGCTTGAAATGGGTTCGGAATAAGACGGCTCTGTACCGGACATGTTTTAATGTTGTACAATCATACAGCTCCTGGCAATTTCCTGTGATAAGAAATCTGCACATTTTGTGAGAAAATGAGCTGAAAAGCCTGTGTTTTTTATTTTATTTAATTAAACTGGAGTAAGTATCCTTTCCAGAAAACAATAACAGATTGAAATTTCCTTTCTTACCTAACTGAGATGACAAAATCTGCTGAGCATTAACCAAAACCTTGTGTTCTTTTAGGGAAATATTAGCGGTTTGGTTGCTATGGAAACAGATTAATTTTAGTATTTTTTAAATAACAACTTATATCCAGCAAATCTACGAGGCATTCATATTTGAAATATATCTACAAGTATAGACATCAGTGCTAAAACAAACACAAAAGGAAGCCTGAAACCTACCTTATATTTTATTTGTCCTGCCAAAATTTTGTGCCAAATTTTAATTGGTATGTGCAACTTTAAAATCCTACATATATTTAAATTCACATATAAGATTTCCAATGTTGAAAATAATGGTGACTTTTTATACGCTAAATGTGCATTTCAAGGAGTAACCTGTAATCATTAGAATAAATATTACATAAAATTGCGTCCCTCGTGAAATATTGTACATTAATACAGTTTTCCCTATGGTAATGCCCGAGGGTAAAGTAAAACACAATGATGATCATAAATATTGTCTTCTAGGTTTTTCCTATGAAATTAGGACAGGAAGGACACATTTACACAGGACATATTTTTGGCTTACATAAAAACTGAAATATCGGAAAGCCGAGATTCAAACAGCGGAAATAGTACCAAACACAATGGAAATGATATCTACCATGTGAAATACAAAGAATGAAGCCTTCTCTGTTACTCCAAAGGTTAAAACTAAATTGTTACTTTAAATAATGTCAGAATATGGCCCCATATCAAAACTAAAACAGTTCTTGTTCCTGATTTGATTACTTAAATCAATTACACCTTATATAAGAATCCTGGATTCTGATTGGTTGACAAGCAGTGTATTTTATACATATTTTCACAATTTCGGTAATTTTCCCCTCTGTCGTGGTATTTGCCAAAATGTATTTGCCTTTTTTACCCGTGATCCCTCGAATTTCATTATGACGTCATAATAGATTTGACTTTTTATCATGGTATTTGCCAAAACGTATTTGTTTTTTGTTAGCAAACAAAACCAAACTTTTCAGTTAAGGTTTTAGGGAGTTCACTGCTCTGGAATTAGTATTTCTATATATTTTGGCTTTTTTGTTAAAACTATTAAAGATATTTAGACGAAAATTTTAGCAATTCAAGACCTTTAGCACAACCGAACTAATACACTTGATTATGAAAATGAACAAATATTTGGTAAATGAAAGAGAAACTGCACTCCAGCCACGAGAAAAACAGATGAATTTACAAATCATTTTAAACCATTTCTATATTGTTGGGTTTTGTCTTAAAAACTAAACAAAATAAGTAAAAAAAACTGAAAACTTCAGAAATACTTTGCCAGACATATCTTATTACGGCTAATTCAAACGTGTTCTATCAATAAATTGACAAACTTAATAAAATGAAAAGTGTCTGTTTATATTTATCGATGCATTCTTGTACAAAGTGAGTCTGTGTTGTTTTATTGTTTTTTTTACTTTGTCATAAATTACCAGAATGTAGAACTTCGTAGTACTTAAACTTATATAATGCCAAAGATCATAATGCTGAAATGTTTGAACTGCCATGATTGAAACTACTGTGTAAACAGAAGAAAGCGTACACAAGTAATGTAATCTGAAGAATATGCGGCTACTGAGATATTTCGATGGTGAATGAAAGTTGATATTTGGAGATTATGAGTCACAGATTTTTCTATTTTTGTCATACTCTTCTGCGCCAAAATCCACATTTGACATTATTTATTCTACGAGGGACTCCATTTAGTTAACATCTGGGTCGCTTTTTGTTTAGTGCCTTAATATTATATATGTAACGGAAGATGAAATTAAAGGTCTTAAAAATAAGCCTAGAAGAGGTGTGATCATTCACATGTAACTCGAAGTTCTTAGTATTTGGATTTTTCAGTAAATGGATATCTGTTGGTATGCCATTTATGTGATATCATTAAGTCGAGCCATGATATATTAATTGCATGCAAAAGTCAGGGGTATAATTAAATATTACAACTTATGGCGGAGATTTCGTACCCTATCTAGGAATCAACAAATGAGCAGAAGATACCATTACGTTGTTTCAGTTAAACATTTTCCATTATAGATTTCAAAATAATTAAGTCAATCCCAAAAAACAAAAAAAAACATTTTGTTACAGCTGGAATTTTTAATATCTTAATAAACTATTTAAAAAAAACTTTTTATCACACTGATATTTTTAACTACAAACGTACCTTTACAAATATAAGGTTTGGATCGTGTCTTTCTGACATATTCCACCTTCTTTTCTTTTAAATATAAAACCTAAGTTGTCATTAACAGGAATGTTGAAAATCGTATGTACTTGTTTCAGATGTATCTACAAGGTAAAAATTGACGTACTGCATGTCTTTTTCCTTTTTATATTTTATACTATCTAGATATGGTGGGCGGGGACTTTTTTATCTTATGTATTCAGTGTTACACTGCATTGCAATTGTATATTTGATTTTTTTCTATCCCATCAAAGAGCAGGACTTTGGCAAAACTAGAGTAAATAAACAGGTTAACATGTACTTTGTAAAAACCATTGTCCTCTTACGATTTAATATCTTTAGAAGACCTTAGAATGACTTTTGATTCAAAGGTTGCTGTCGCTGTTATTTGATTGCGTGAACACTTGCATTTACAGGTCTTTGTGCAAAATTGGTAACAACGTTTTCCGTGGGAGGATGCATTGACCTTAAAATTGGTATTAAATTATTTCTGAAACTCATATTTTATTATTGAGGTTGAAATTCTATAACGTTCTGAAAAATCAATGAAATTCATTCTTTTTTTCCTATCCTTTTTATTTACCATAAATTTCTACCAAACTATATTTTATATGTATTAGAAATCTTTTGCTCCTACGATGACGTAAAAAAATGATAAAAATGGAGGAGAAGTAGAGCAAAAGTGCGTGTTGAAAAACTTAATAGCATTTTCTTTTACCTTTTAAGGTAATCAGTGAAGATATGAACAAGCAGGTTTTTTTATTGTACATTGTTAGCGCTTAATGGGACTCGAGTTTGTTGAATGAAAACCACGTCAAAACACAATATGTTGTCAGAATTGAGTACAGACAGTTGACTTATTAAGGTGTCCAAACTGCAACATTTATGTTAATATATCTGACAAGATATAATTAATTGTTGGTGGAAATGTATGCATTTAATGTTTGGTTTCGTTATAAAACTGAAAGGCGTTTACTATCCAGTGTACATTTCTATTTACAAATGTAAATTAATAAACAACTTTGCTATAATAATCTATTATTGCGACGATTTCAAAATTTAAAGACATGATTCTTTTACAAAGCTGTTCGCTATTTTTAGAGATATTAATTATTTTAGTACTTGATACATGAATGTATAGAATTTTACCTAAAACATCAGTTAGCGTACCTTTCACGAAAATAACTGAACGTTTAAAGAGTCCGTTGTCGATATTACTTACATGATAATACAGTATAAAATAAGTTCCCTGTGTAAATTGATTTTCCCCGTTACCAATCGAGACTCAAAATTTTTCACTTCATCGAAAGCTATCATTTGATTGACCATTAAGTTACCTCCATATATTTGTAGACCCAACAGAATAAATAGTGTAATGATATCTGCAACGAGTTTTTAAAAGAAAGAATATGAAATATATACCAGAAAGACACAATTAACAATTAAGACGATAGAAAAAGCCCTGGAGAAATATTTTTTTTCCTAGGAAACGTAAAATTACAAGTTTCTCATGGTATATGTGTGGTTAATATTGATATTCAATATGCGCCCGTCAATGAGTAAATCTCATCAGTAACATCATAACCAAAACATAGGAAAGCAAAAACCCAAATATTGTAAAATAAAATATCCATATCCACACATTCCGGAATAGGCAGTTCAATTAAAAAGGAAGTCAGCCATCGACTAGAAGCAGTCGAAATCAAACTTCTTCAGGTCACACTACGATCTTCAGTAATGAACTGGAGTCAATACCATTATAGAAGCTGGATCATAATTTTAGACAAGTTAACTTGAACTTTCTATCGGACGAATCATTACAATTGGAATGGGGAGGTTTTACATCGGCAACAACCATTAATTTTGTACAGGACCATCCAATAAGCATTTTTGAGCTTTGTCCAAGTTAACCAATTGATAATTCAATACTGATAGTGTCTTAAAAACACGAAAATAATATTGATGTGAAATTTCACTAATACCTTTGTGACGACGGATGGCGTATGGCGACAAACATTTGTTCTGAAGTATGCATATCATATTTAGAAAGACCATTTTTCAATTGTAACGATTTTTTAAGTTTAACTTTCAAATTACCATTTCTTCAATTTCACATAAATTTCCGTTTACGTTGTTTTCAATCCCTGTACCTGAAATAGTTCTAAGCAATATCATTAAGTAATGATAAAAAGAGGCTTACATGTAGAGGACTCAGCATATATCGCTCTACCGACGTTTGGTGATGGAGTTTATTTGACTACAACCCATATTCACAGGAACCTACGCTTCTATAAAGAATGTTCAAATTAATTTTTAATTAACCAATCAGAAACAAAAATTGCCAATGGGTCCATGTGAAATTTTCAGGTAAGGACAAAACATAAAATCTATTTAAAACATAATCTTTTTAAAGATTATCCCTGGCTCTACAAAACTTTAAAAGTTATAAAAGATTACAGGTTTTGTTTTAAATTGCCATTACTTTTTTCTGTGGCAGCTTTGTTTTCCAGTTGGAACAAAATGATAAAAATTTGTAATATATTTCTTAGCAATTCTTTACAATAAATTTCAGTTTTTTAAGCTAAGCAGATGTTTGAAAATCAACCAATCAGAAAAAACATTTCCCGACCATATCTGTTTTGTGATGGGTTTGCTTCACGTGGTTGATTTATAGCCGGTCTTAATCGGTTGACCTGGGTAGTTAAATCTTTTAATCAGTAGGTTTGAGCGCTGACTATCATGTAGACCACTGGGGTATGATTTCCAATAGTATGGACGCCGTTTTGTGATTTCAAAACATTCACATTTGGCCTAAACGACAAAAATTACTCTATGTCAAGCTTTTATTGAGTGCGATTTTCTGGCTTAACTTATTTATATGTGTGTTTCCGCCTTTGAATTTATTTTAAATCAAAAGAAAGAATTGTCCCACGGTTAAAGGTTCACGCTTTATAGTATGCAAAAGCGATTTACATACTATTATCTACCCCTGAATTTCCCTTCGGGAATCTAACATTGAGGGTTAGCCATCTTTGTTTTTGGCGGGAGCGCTGAATTTGACCAAGATAAAGTTAGTGAAAAAATTGCGCAAACTTTTTAATTCGGACCTCCTCCGCGATACATATCAGAAGAATTATTTTAAAAAGTTCATACAGGCGCGCCACTTAGCATTTTTGAAGATTATTTCATCCTCGTAAACGTACTCAATTATTACGCAGCTTTGACAATGTTTACTTCTGGCCTCGCGCTAGCGCGTGCAAACGACCACTTCCGACAAAATAATGGTCAATTTTATTATGTAAAATATCCGTAGAGATTTAAAAACTCGGCGCAGTTAAAATACACCGTTATTGCTAAAATGTATTATTACAAGTTACTTTAACTTTTCAATCTACAAAATAAACACTATTTAAGGTGGTAGACCTGGGTTGAGGGAGATAACTCTTGAAATCAATAATATGTTTAAATTATTTTGTTACATAAACAGTTCTTTAAGCATCCAATTGATAAAGATCAAAATTAATCTTTGTTAATAAGATGCTTACATTAGATATAAAAAAATGGTTGACATAAACATACCAAA
>JAULBM010292927.1:0-15523 GCA_032357055.1 Geukensia granosissima | reverse complement strand
GATTGTGTGACTTTCCAATAAGAATATCAATACTGTGAAAACGTTTGCCTAAAAAGATTTCATTGAAACGATTATTTATAATAATAAACTTAAGTTATACGAGTGCATTTTGTCTCATATATTATATAACTTTGAATGTTACCTATATAATTACAGTAAAGTTTGGTATAAATAACTCAGTGATAGAAACGCTCACAACAAAAGGCTTAAACTGTCACTTTAATGAAAAGAGAAATAAAAGTATTGTAATTATACGAATTTAGTCCTCTAAACAATCAAAATCCTATCACTTTTTGATTTTGTTAAAAAGAATCCTGCATTTGGATAGATAGTTTTTTCCATTTTGATAACAAAAAGCTTATAATGCTCGTTTAGCAAGAATTCATTAAAAGAAAAAAAAAATTAAAACTTTCTTTTAAACCAAATATGCATTTACGTATAATAATATAACCAAACCATATAAAATATATTTCTTAAAATAGCCAACAAAAACGCAAAATCAATCCTAGTGTAGTGTTGTGTGTTCTATGTTTGTCTTTCGTTTTGTTTACCATGGTCTTGGCTGTATTCTGACTCAATAATTTCTATCTGCCCTTTTTGTATCCCCGAATTCCTTCTAAACAACATTATTTGATTGATATTCTAGTCAAAACTATAATATTTGAAATTAAGCAGAATTAACACCAATTTCAAATTTTCTGGAAAATTATAAATCCTTCCCAGACCATCTGATTATTATTTGTTGCGGCAATCTTAACTACTGTTTTCCCACGTTTTTTTTCGATTTGTCTTCGTTGGTAAGAACTTTGAATGCTTTTATAGGTATTCTACTTCAACTCTGTATAATCTGAAAGAACACACTATGCATATTATGTACGCTAGCTACTTAATTGTACAAAACCAGATCAATCATTTCGTTAAGATGAACGGAAACATCTCATTTCTTTTTAGCAACAGTATTAAATCCATTCTCTTTTTTAATAATAGTCAGCCCGATTCATTTATTCAATCTTATAAAGTCATTTACAAATTCAAAGGTAACTTTTAAATACTCATTGGAGTTTAAGTGGATGCCATAATGTTTCATATGCACCCTATATATCTTACATTCCAACTGGAACTCTGACAGACTAATGTGAATATGAACTTACCACAACATTCTTCTCTGTTGAAAATTTCTAGTCTCTGAATGTTGAATACACGTCCAAGGTCTACCTCCCAATAAGGCGAGTCTTCAAGGGCCGTGCAGGAATATGTTTTCGTATTGCCATCAACTGCGTTCCTAGCGGAAAATGCCGAAGCCCAGTTTGAACTCTGTCGGGCTGATTTTCCGGCTGCAACTTCTTGTAGTAACTCGCCTTTTGATGTCTGCCCTAAAATGTTGTGATTTTCAATTAGGTAATTAATTTGCTTTTATCATGATATATCCATTTATTTAAACATGGACAGTATCAATGTTTAAGGATATAATACTAATGAGCTGAACTAATGGTTAAAATATAGTAAAAAGATATCGATTATTCAGCAACGCGTATGAGAAACTTGTGCAATATATTTATTTTCGCAAATTTAAATTGTCATCGGATAAGATTTAAACAAAATATTCAATAGATAATTTTTCAGTCACCATAACAATTATTGTGTTTAAAGTAAAAGTGGTGAAAGTCTGTTTTCCATAAACAAATATCAAATTGTTCAAGAATTATGATTTAGCCGACAAACACGAGGGAAATGATAATTTGAAATGCCGTAAATACCAGAAAATTTGTCAGGCTTATTATTTTTAATGGTTGGTATTTGTCGGCTAAAAATACAAACGAAACCGAAATTGTTTGTTTTAACTGTATGTGATCGTTTGACTTTTTCCATTATTGGCATTCACGATTATTCTGAGCATGATTTAAATGGAATTATTTGTAATCTAATTATACCTTTCCTTAAGATTGTAAGGATTTCTGTTAGCATCTTATTATTATTATTTAAAGTTGATTGTAAATCCTTCCATAAAGAATCATTTTTAATTTCAGCTTTCGTTAATTGAATAAAAATTAACGATTTTAGAAAGCAGAAATATTTTACCAACTTCATTGCAACACAAAAATTGATGTACATTAAAGATTTCGTGACATGTTAGTACAACATATATTTTAAAACATACTTATCACGCAATTCTCTCATTCATTGTAAGGTAATATATAATTTTAGTTATTGATTATTTCGCATATTTTAAATCTCGAATGGATTGAAATTAGGAATAAATGTTTTTCTTTTAATTAAGACTTAAGTGGTACGCAACACCGTCACTGAAATAAATTCCACTCGTTTAATTTGCTTTATATTATATTAATATGAAGAAAAACATGAAAATTTCAACCGCACATTTCTCTAAAATTATTGCATTATTTATATTGCTATTTCATCTTAAAAAAATTGATTAATTAGATGCATTAATATCAAATGATATCAAATGATTAAAACGTTAAGCAGATGTTCACATAGTAAATTCCCTTGGGTGTTGGGTACAATCTTATAACGTACTTTATTTGTCAAGACTTATTTTAACAGAGAAAAAACTATAATCAATATTGCTAATAGAAGAACTGAATGATTAAGTACCTTTTCATTAACACAAGAGAGTCATGAACTGGAACTATGAGGAAACTAAATCCAGTGTCAATTGTACAATTCCCTTGTGAGAGATCAAGTAAAAATTCACACGTTTGACTGATTATGGTCCGTAGATTGTCTGACGCTTCTAAATCCGGAAAAAGCGCCCTACTGGCATTCACATTTATCTTTTAAATATTTGTTATAAACGTATGTAAGTGAATCGTGTTCTTTCTTGCATAAATTCCGTATTTCTCTTTTAAACATATTCTGTGTGTAATATTTGAAGACACTTCACTCCACCGTACCGTATCCCCTAGCTCTACTTAGTTTTTTGTAAATGCTTTAAACATTTTTCATTTTGTTTCAGTTTGACTTTTTTTAGGGTGTCTTGTATTTTAGCCTGTGAGATTGTAATCTTATGTATATTTTCTCTTTTGGACCAAGAACAAAATCACAGAATTACTTCAGAACTTCAGAGTTATGTAAGACTTAAGCAACCTTTACGAAGAATATTAACTCTAGTGAAAATCAAATTTCCCATTTGTAAACAATTATTGATTAAGAATATGCATGAAGATATTTGAAAAAGCAATAAAATTAACAGTTAATAATTTACAAGATCAAATATTAGGTCTAGTAGCACTTTTAATATACGTACTTGTGCCATTCAATTATACATTGATATGTTTTTTACAACTTTGGAATACTAGATCAATGATCAAACAATGCTACCTTCTTACACTGATTAATTAATTTTTTATCAATTATTTAAAAACAATGAAAGACAAAAATGAACTTTGACATAAATTTCATCTGCAGAATAATTTATAAATTTTATCGGGAAGTCATTTTTTACTTTCTTACATTTTCTGAGGCTGTTTAGTGATTATCAAACTTATATTTTAATTTTGTCAACAAAGGCCTTATGGTTTTTCTAATGCATAAGATTTCAAAAGTTTCAAATATTTCGAAAACTTGTTTCTCAGATTTATTCCAAACGTGAAGACTTTAAATTCTCTCCTATTGTGAACTTATCATATTAATATGACAATATTCCTTCATCATGTGCCTAGGGGTGTATGTTTCGCAGTTGATTTAATACTCTCGTGAATGTTCCAACTATCAGAATTTTCTGAAGAGAGCATAAATTACTACAACATTGATACATCCAATCCTGGTTGAAATCGTCATTCTAAAATTCTATGGCTGCAATAATGAATTGACTGATACAAATGGTATCAATTTCTCTCAACTATAATCTATGTCAGAGTTTGTTGGAACGGGTAAAACGGTTATGGAAGAAAAAAAAACTGTGTGCCGTATTCTTATAAAATAGTGTTTATTTTGTAGTTTGAAAAAGTGCAAGCAAGTTGCAAACCTACTCTATAGCCATCACGATATATTAAAAGTTGCGCCGAGTTTTTAATTCTCTACGGGGATTTTACATAGTAAAATCAGCCATTTGTTCGCCGGAAGTGTCTTTTTGCACGCGTAAGCGCGAGACCCGGAGTACAAATTGTCAATGCTGCGTAATAATAAAGTAATTAAACTTAGATTTGATAAAATGCAAAAATGGTTTGAGGTGCAACTGAATGGAATTTTTAAAAGTAGTTCTTCTTATATGAATCGTTAGGGAAAGTTCGAACAACAGAAATGTGCGCAATTTTTTTTAAATTATTCTATCCAGATCAAACTTAAGCACTCCCGCCAAATATGAAGATGGCCGACACTCAATGTTAAATCTCCGTAAAGAAATTCAGGGGCAGATAATAGTATGTATAACGTTATTTCATAATGCAAAATATGAACTGTTAACTGTGGAATAATTCTTTTTTTTTATAAAAAATAAATACAGAGGCAGGCACATATAATTTAATAAAGCTAAAATATCCTCCAGAAAAAACCTGACATAGAGTGTAGTTATTTTCCTGTTACCGCTTATACAGCAATAAGTTGACCTCTTATCGGATTGAAGTTACAGATAAACCGAATTAGAGTTTACGGATTCCACTACGGATTTTGCGCGCAAAATATGTGATGCTTACCACCTACTTTTTGTTTACACGTGAGTTCGTGCGATTCCTTCTCGACTCGACACGTCTGGACACCACATTTTGACATCCTGATTTGACACCGATTTTGACAATATGACAATGCGAATCCACAACGGGTGCTGCGCCTAGGACAGGGAACGCGTACCCTTACGGAGCAACTGATTTACTCCTGCTTTTTAAAGGATCGAGTTCGTGGATTCCAAGTCTTTATTCCCTTCGTTTCATTTTTTAGTTTGTTTCAAATTTGTTTTGCTTCTCTGAACAATGGTGTTTTGATCTCACACATGGGGTTTAAATAATGCACAATCTGCAATCTGTAAAATAAATCATTAAATAATATTTAGATAAACTGGCAATGCTTTTTTTCTCAAATACAGATTGGAGAGTTCCTTCTATTAGTCATTCGACATATTGAACGGGGTTATTTTCCATATACAATTTGACTCTGATAAGACCTCTAAATATCTCATAATATTGTGCTTATGTGATTGAAAACTTTACTAAATAATCAGCTCAGTTAGCCCATTGGGAACTCTCCTACAAAATGCTGACCTTATTTTGAGCTTTATTTGGTTATTTTGTGATAAAGTCAACGAGCACGTTTTAGAAGATTTAAGTATCAATGCTTTAGATATTCCGAACACCTTAAAACATGCAATAAGAGGATCTATTGGAATCATTACGAAACATATTTACAATTAAATATTTGGAAAAATTAAAGGATATTACTGCACTTAATTCATCCTGACATCCAATCGTGTTGAATACCTAGCGGTAAATTCTGCGAGTTCTTTTTCGAGATCGGTACAAAATACTATTTCTACATGTTTTTATTTCATTTGTTATTGTATTTGTACAATGCATCCATTTTAAGATTAATTTAATGCTTTGGTTCAGGGTTTGGTTCTATTTTGTTTTGTTATACCTCTATTATAAGGTAAGGGAGTTGTTAACGCTCACAAACATGCTTAACCCTTTATATACTACTACTCCCATTCAGTTTAGCTGTTACCTAGTTAATGCCGTTGTTTTTATGAAATAGTGTTACTTGTTTTTCACTGTACACTTAATAGGCTGATTATTGTTGAATTAAAATATTACCACATTATTCATCTAATTTTTGGGCTATCTTATGATAAGGATATTTTGACACTATTTGAGACCTTTGGGTAACCAAAAGATATAATTTTACCGATTGAATGCCTTTCTTATAGAAATTCATGTCACAATTACTTTGAATTCTAAACCACTGGGTCGATGATCTTGTATTGTAATTGTATTCTGTTTGTTTAAATATGAGTGCTACATTTACAACATTTTTATCTTAGCTTTCTTAAAATTTATTTCTTCTGCTTTTTACTTGCGATTGCTCATCGGTTGATTAAACAGGACATTAAATGTTCTCGGAGGTTGTAGAGAAAACAACAGAACGTACATGAGAATAACAAGCAGACAATAACAGACTACATCAGCCGCTTAAAACAACTAAACACATTCAAAAAACTTTTATCTGAGCCGAAACACTAACAACCTCAAGACAGTGGCTACACTCACAAGGAGCAGAGATAGAAATAAAGCGTAATTTGCAAAATTGTGTACTTATTCTTTCGGTTAGCAAAAGCTTAACAAAGAATGAAAATTTTTATACACTTAATCTTTTTATCGCTGAATCTTGTTGCGTAAAAAATGTCTTCTACGTCTGCCCTTTTTCTGTCTGCCAAATACATTCCCTGCCGCCATTTTAAGATTTTAGTACATATAGCATACCCAAAGGTTTCCAAATTTATTCAACATTGGTAATATGGTGTTTTGACAATACAAAATTATCAATGTTAAATAAACCAATCGGTCGATACCTCTGCTGGTGGATTATGTCCCCGAGGTATTTACCAGCCAAATTGTCAGACATGTTTGGCATGATATCTATCAAACAAAGTTTCACGTTAAGGAGTAGGTACGTACGTTAAGCCCAATATTTGGCTCAAATTTTGAAATTTGTGACACAATAACTTGTTCTTGTAACTATACTTATTTATTTCGACTCAACGCAAGGTTTTTTTACAATTTCAACAAAAATATGATATTTTCTGTAAAAATACTCAATATCTGGAGGTGTGTTGTTCTAAATAGATGATTGCACCAAAAAAGTCACGAAGATACGTTAACAAAACATTTTACTTGATAGATCATCTATTGTGCAAAGTGTGGTTGTGATATTTTGTGCGATCTAATATTAAAATGCGAAAAATAAGTTTGCAAGATGTAACAAGGCTACTCAAGTCAATACAAATTAAGATGAATTTAAAAGAAAGAATATGGAATATACGCCAGAAAGATACAATCCACATCTTTATTTTTTGATTTTACACTGTATAATGTCTCGCTAAGCTGTTGCCGTTAGTTCACAAGATGCATAAACCAAGTTTTTAAATATTGTGCCTTCCAGATGTCTCTTTTATTGAACAGATTGTAGAAAAAAAACGATAAACAACCAATGAAAATGAATAAAGGAGTGGGTACGTTTAGCCCTAGATTTTGCCCAAATTTTAGATTTTGTGACACAAAAATACGTTGTTTTGAAAATGCTGTTTAATGTTCGTCTTTAATAATTCATTACTTCTTTTCATAAATTTTTCGTAATTTTGACAAATCGAAAGGGTATATTTGACGGAATTTTTAGATAAACTGAATTTTTAGATGTGTTCTGTTCAAAATAGCCATGATTGCTACAAAACATCCCAAAGATATTTTTAACCAACCATTTGTATCTGATTGATCTTTAATTGCAAAGTTTGGTTGTGATGTCTTTGTGCGATCATTATATCAAGTTATCCATCACATTAAGTATTTCTTTTAGTATTCTAATATTTTAAGCAATTTCGATGTGCCACGTGACCGTTGTAGAAGCAATTTAACTAAAATTCTGTTGGATTTTCTTTTTGTTGACACTACTTTTTGAGCATGAGCGTTATGTTTTTCTGATACATTGAGTATGAGCGTTATGTTTTTCTGATACAAACTATATTGTAACATTCAAACTATTTTACTTGTATCAGAGCTTCAGATGTAAAAACATATACAACATTTAAGAAAATCCTAAACGCTTTGGAAACACCACATATGCTCAGGACATTGTACCTCAGAGTCAAAATTGATTAAATCATAAGATATGTACTTAAAAAAAATCAATATTACGTCTATGAAGGAAATTTCAACGAGAACGGGCAAAACTTTTACTGTTTCTAGACACATTTTACAAACCGGATCATAAAAATATGATCATTTTGCATAACAGATAGTGCAACGTTTTCAACTCTAATGTTTTGAATATGGATCTCGAGGAAACTCGCATTTTCACAAACGATTAAGTGCCGTTATCTATTACCGTGTTTTTATGTAATTTTGAAGTGTCATAAACTTATTCAGTCAAAATAAAATAAATTAAAAAAAGCATTTGTATATTGAAAAGCTTAACGTTTGTCCTTAACAATTGTTAAGCAGTATTATCTATAATACAAATCACGACTACTCCTTTCAAACTTTATTAGACGACGTCGGTCAGTTTGTCTGCACAAATTGTAAGGATGTTTAACATCTGTTCTGATATATGGCTACAGCTATTCATTGCAATTTGTTACTCAATGAACAGAAATTCACTCACATTTTTACTGGATAGTATTTTGTCTCACTACCAAGTAGAGTTATACCTAAAATCATAGATAATTAAACTAAGTGCAATCTCTTAATTGTTAATACCTACAATAGGTTTTGTGATCAGAAATATCGGTGAATATTATTTCGTTATAGTTTTCGCTTGTTTGTATTTGAGTCGCAGACTCAGAGATCATATTTTGTTATAACTCATTATCCAAATCAACTTTACGTTTCAAATATTTGTTAACGTGTGTCTATATTATAAAAAACTGGTTGTGCTTGACCATTTTACGACATTTTGTTTTTATACATTGTCAAAAGTCCATACATTTTGAAAGTAATGTCTTTTGGTAGGCTTTTGGTCCTGAAACACATTCTTAATCAATATTTCATTTTCATATTATTTGTTGAAATTTTAAAATTTACACAGATATTGCTTAAAGGAACCGTATTCTGGACTGCAAACTGGATCAAAGTACATGTAATACTATTTTCATTATTTTATAGTTAATAAAAATTACAAAAATATTTAACGTCATCCGTGAATTGAAACCAAGAAAACCAATTAGTGTAGATTTCTTAGACGTTATCATTATTCTAAATTATTGCCCACATTTTATTGATATCTGCAAAAGTGTCTTGTTGTTCTGAAATTAAGTGAAGTAAAGCAAAATTTTATGCAGCGCACCATACCGAAAAGATGTGAATTGTGTCAGTCTGGCACATATATCATATTCTTTCTATTAAATACAAACGGAAAGGTATGTGGTAGATTTAAAGAGCCGATACTTATTCTACAAAGGAAACAAAGGAAATTATTGAATTAAGAGGATGCCGAAATGACTTAAAATAGGGTGAAAATCACTCTTTTTGACTATGCCTTGATCGCCAATCCCGCCATAAAAAAGAATGTGTGTTCCTAGCTTTTTTTCTATACTTTCTTCACATTATTTTATACATAATAATACCAAACAAATTATAAAAAAGTAGAAATGAAAACAACGGGCAAGAGATCGCATATTTACCGTAGAGCGATGTACAACAAATATACTCGTTGACCTTCTTTCTAATGAGCTAAATGCCGTTTGGTAAATTTATCTTTGTCCAATTATTCAGTAAATTTTATTAAAAAAGATACAACGTTAATCATTGTGACAAGTTAATTAGATAAATCGATGTATTAAAACAAATGATTTCACCAAAATGATCACACAAAAAAAAAACTACAAACATTGTGCTTCCTTAACTTTAAACTTAATACACTTTTAGAACAATCAATATTCATAAATCTGCATTTGTTGGAGTCGATTTTGTAGCAAAATATTTAATTTAAAAAAAAACTTGATTCAAGAAAGCTTAATAGCAGTTGTTGGTGGACACACATATTTATTCATAAATCGGTAAGTTGTGACAGGGTTAGTTAAGTCTAGGCAAATCAATATATATGAACATCATATTTTTGAAACAAACTACATTGTAACGATCCTACCAATCAATCTTAAATACAGATTTCAGAGCTGAAAAAATAAATGTTTACACATATTCCTCAGCTTAGAAAAATCTTAACTCTTTAGAACACACCTACTGTAAGCTAAAGACAAACATTTAAAGCCACACTCAAAATCTATCAGACCATAATATAGGTAATTTTTTCATTCAAACTAAATATTACGTCTAACGTGGTTACAAAGCTGTGACCATTGCTGCATAGCAACGCTTGTCGACATGTATTATACATGTTTCTTCAGCAAAAACTATGAAATTTGGAAAGTGTCATGATTTTTTAGGAATAAACCATACAGTATCCAATTTAAAATAATCATTTATCATTTATATAGTTGTTCACGGACATCTCAGTTTTCCTCTCCTCTTATTTTGTTCTTTTTTGAAATGAAATGTTTGAAAGTTATAGTTTATATCCACTGAAAACACACTCTGATATGTTGTGAGAATGTCTGATTGTCTCAAGGGCTGTTTTTCCGAATTTTTACTTAAGAATAAGTTTTCAGAGGCAAAACTGCTAAAATTTAATCAAAAACCAAATACTCACGTTTTCTGTAACTTTTTCACTGGGGTATTGTACATATTGAAACTCCAATGATGACTTCAACAAAAACTCTTACAAAAAATACTTCTATGCTTGTAAAGTTAATACAACCAAGTACAAGAAAGCATCTTCAAATGAGCAATTGGTTTATTCTACAGAACTGCTGGAAACCTGTAAAAAAAGAAAAACATAATTATTAACTATTGGTAAAATTCTATTTGAAGAACTGCTTAAATTTTATCTTTTCCAAAATGAAATATCACTGACTTTTCAGTGAAGAATGTTAAAAGATAAAATTTAAGCTTTTTTTTAGATTTTTTTCTTGAATGCTAAAATTTTGTCTTTTAATAATATACTCAAGTCACAAGTGAAATGTTAAAAAAAGATTAAATTTTATCATTCATGATAAAGAAAAAATTTTATCTTTTCAACCGGGAGATAATAAAACCTTGTGACAAACAAAAGATAAAAATTTAATCTTTTATGATGTTACAAGTTAAACATAATTTTCATGAATCATATCAAAAAGCTACATGTACAGGTATTTTGGTCCACAACCTTTTCCACTCACATACTTTATTACAAGGGGATATAAATGTTGTTACACTGCTATCGTTCTTTCTGCCCTTTTGGATACTCATTGTCTTCAGATTGATTTTGTCCAAATATGGCACATACATTTATTTACATTGTAGCCCTTAAGAACTTAGGAACTTTGAACAAGGTCAATGTGAAATTGTTATATCCCCCCAAACGAAGTTTGAAGTTTGAAGTAGGAATTACACTACTTGTCTGTCCATCTGTTCCGATTCTGTCTGGCACGTACCTTTTTTGTTCTTTAACATTGGCCTACCATATTTGGCACATGTGTGTACCACCAAGAGATGTTCATGACCCCAGTGTGTACTTGACCTTTGACCTAAATGTCAAATTTATATTGTTTTTGATATGGCTTCATGTCTTTCAACACAGGCATAACATAAATTTGTGTTTGGGCCATATCTTATTTGCTCTTTGACATAGTCAAACTGTATTTGTTACATACTTTTTGACCTTCGACCTCAGGGTCAAAATTATATTTTTTTACAATGGATGTGTGTTTAGGGAAATACATTGAATGTAACAAACTATGAACATACTATTTGCAAGATAGCATACATATACACGTCTAACTCATAAAGTACTCATCAGTTACATTTGATATCAATAAAATATAATATTTTACATACATACCTACTTTGAACCCTAATGCACCTACCCATATTTGTTCACAAAAAAAATAAAATATTTAACCTACCTACCCTGTTTCAAAAATTAGAGGCGGAAAAGGGCAAACATACAATATTTTATTTTAGGCCTCAATGATGCATCTTCCTTATAGTTTTCATTTTCATAAATGTACATGCATGTCTCTCCTTCTGTCCATCAATATAGATTATAACACTGAAACTTGTTTTTTACTGATACAAATATTGATAATCTTATTTCTAAATTATACAGAAACTTAATATTGGCATTGCAACTCATCTCAATTTTCGACAGGTTTAATGAAAAGCAGTATTAAATCTCCATATGTATTGTTCTTGATGACTCGTGTTCAAAGGTCTGATATTTTATTATTGGGAAAGGCATCGTAAGCATGCTTTAAGTAACTGCATGCATTCAGTACAGATATATCTTCATTTTGCATGTGGTTTTGTTAAGTAATCTTATTATTACTTATGTAACTTATTTGGATTTTTGTGTATGACTTTGTCTGTAGCTTTTGTTTGCTTTGTCTTAACCTTTGACCTTTTTTTAAAAAATAAAAAAAATATCAGGGTGTAATGATATAATACAATTGTACCATAACGATGAATATTTGGACATTTTAACATTTAGACCCTTGAAATTAGCTGTTTTTGACATGAAGCAGTAAAATATATGTCCAAATAACATATTTTTATGCATAAAGATACACATTTCTGCCTCAAAGCCCAATATCAATAATGACCTAACGAAACAATTTTTAGGAAGGGAATGAAAGGCAAGATATGAGAAGTTGGTACGTATTTAAATGCATTATGATGCGGTGGTATTGTATTGATATATCATGATACGATTTTTCATTAATGATACTCATCCCTATTTCAAAACTTTCAGGTCTCTAGCCAATAGGAAATAACCTAATATTTCTTCTTGTTACCGTGATGTCTCTATTAACAAATTGTTTACGTTTGAATGAAACTTGAAAGTGCTAAACTTCAGTGGAGTTGGTTTGTGAACTCTGCCAATTCACACGGGAAAGTCATATAAAGGAAAATTTGTGTACGTGTGCTGGACACATTATTCAGTACTCAGTGATCATTTTGAGTCTCTACATGTATAAAGGGAATATTTTTTTTAAAAAATCATACACACTCATTAAACTCACTCACCACATCATACAATATTGATTTATTTACCGTCTTTCTTTTCTAAACAGAGGTGCTTGGTAAGCGCAGCATGATACAACCACAGCACGTGGAAATGTGAAAGGTGAACGAAAGATCCTTGGATAAGTTTGGAACAATATTTTGCTGGACACACTATAATATGACTAGATAAGTGATCATTTTGACCAATATTATCCTCATAACTAGTGTTATTTTTGGTTGCATATTTTTTATAAGGAATGATTTGGAAAAACCCATCAAAATCAGATGAAACATAAAGTTTTACCAAATAATATTAAGTTGAATTTTTTTCACTTTGAACCCTTTAAGCTAAATGACAAGATATAGAGAAAATCTGTTGACATACTACTGAAAGACCAAAATGAGAAGGATCAAATAAAAAAAATCACATCAAAATCTGATGTAAATAAATTTACCCATATCCTACAAAATGACGCAAAATTACACTTTTCAGCCAATTTGATCCATTTTATCTCAGACTACGCGAAATGAGTGGGACATGTCTCAGAATTTTGTCTGTTGACCACATCTGCCAACCAAGACAGCTGTCTTAACTAAATGTGTCGTATGACACTATGTGAAATTCATAAAACTTAACGCTGTAGGAACCAATCTTTGGTGAAATTCTCTCTAGATGGGTTCCTTTCAGAGTTGTATAGAGCATCCGCCCACCAACATGGCTGCCTCAGCCAAACTTACTTGTGCTATTCAAACCATAGTAAATTTAAATCAGAGCTGTCCAAAATCGTCCTACCCGACCGACAGAAAATGACGAGGTCCGATAAATATTGCTTCCGTTTCAGACCCATTGTCCGCCAAGCAATTTAGTTCAGTATGTCACACAAAAAGATTCAATTTGAAGATATACAAAGCATGTTGTGTTGTCGGACATTGTGATGGTTTCTCAATATACTGTTAAATACCAGTATAAATTGTTAGTATCAAGCAGTTTTAGTATCTTTTCGTTGAAATATAAGCTTAAATATCAAAGAATTTGAAGAAAATAACGACAAACTTCGAATCCGGAAGTGATAGTGCGGTCGAAATATCTTTACTAGTTCTGTACAAAACAGCCTGTGTTGAATTTATCTCGCTTTTTTAACTTAAAAGCCAAGAAAAACTTTAAAAAATATTTTTAATATAATTTAAGAAAGAGTATTAAGAATCAGCTACATAATCATGCTAATTTACAACCGAAAGTTAGTTCATCTACAGTACTGTTGAAACTATTAACGATTGTCACAATACGATCAGGTGATGTTTTGTCATTAGGGGCGGCTCATGCAAACATGGTTTCTCCGTGTCAATATAGGACAGGAAATACCAATTTGGGTGAAACAGCATTGAATTCAAGTATTTCAAATATTGCATAAAAGCTCTCTTTTCTGTAAGTATTGTCAGAAATGGCAAATAATTGACAATCGTGTAGGGATATTGATACATTGTAAATATTTCCTTTGCCTTCTATACTGTTTTACACAGGTTTTGTGGCACTTCGGTGACAAATATTTGTCTTCAATGGAACCAAACATAGCATAAATGTTTCTTGTGTGTTGGCTGGGGCTGTCAGAGTAATTTGATTAGTTGGGAACCAATTTCAATTTTCATTCACGATGCCCACCGGCAGTGAACTTAATTAAACATATGATACTTTTAGAAGTACAGAAAAGAATCTTGTATACTAATTACATCTAAGTGAATCTTATAAATACTTTCAATTTGTTTCATAAATATAACTGAAAATTACAAAAGCACAATACATAACCAAAGAATAGTTTAATTCAAACTTAAAACTCAAGGAAAATAAAAATCACATTTTTTTGTAGGTCCGACAAAAGTTCAATAGGTCTTATACTATCAGAAAAGTTTTCGACAGCTCTGTTAAATGGTTTTAATGTAAACATTATTTTGGAAACTTTATGACAGGTGAGCGATGACAGGCTCCTGGTAGCCTCTTGTTTATTTTTACACCATTTTGTGCTGACGAATTTCACGGTGCTGATATAAATGATAAATTTTGCAATAAATAAAATATGCAATTCTCTAACAGAACCAGTTTTTTACTGAAAGTAATTTTTTGATAATTTTTTATTCAGATTGTTCCATATTTAAAAAAACATACTTTTTCCTCAGGAACTCTTATGTTTATTGATCCATCACTTCAAAAACATTTACATTGCTGGTTAGAATGTCAAGGACATGATAAGATTGTTTATGTTTGCAAGACACTGTCTCATAGTTAACCATGTGCCAAATATACATACCCATTTCAAAGGACAAAAATCTGACGCAGGCATGAAGCTTTTTCACCTGATGGCAAAGGTCAAGGTCATAGTGGGGTGAGGAATGTACTCACAACATCTCATGGTGATACACCCATGTGCCAAATGTGATCATGATAGTATACCTGTTTCAAAGGACAAAAAAGTACAGGACAGACAAAAAGCCATGTCATAAACATTTTGAATTTGATCTTTAGATCAAAGGATATACTGGGATCATGAAGTATGTGACTCATCTTCTCATTGTGATACACCCATGTGCTAAGTACATGTATGGTATGCCTGTGTCAAAATACACAAAGCCTTGTCAAAAACAATATAAATTTGACCTTTAGGTTGATTGATTTATTGTTGTTAAACGTCCTGTGGCAAATATTCCATTCATATCCAGGACGCAAACAAGTTACTGTGAGCAAGGGAGGGACTTTTAGACTGCCATTG
>JAULBM010292906.1:0-15524 GCA_032357055.1 Geukensia granosissima | reverse complement strand
GCTATATAAAAATATAGCTTTCGGTGACCGGGTGATGCCTTTCCACGTCAGCGTATCTAGAGATAGAGCACAGTACACGATGTATAGTTGCGTGTAGATGTTATTTTTCATTTTTGCAGGCAAATTATCCCAGCTTTTCTAATTATAATTATAAACTATATATATAATTTATTTACTTTTTTAATTGAACTTTAATCAATGTATTTAATGCCATGACGTCCAAACCAGTAAAGCTGTACCTAATTGCATGTAACGCGTTACATAAAATTGTATGTTGCTTTGTGTTCTTTGCTTGTATTTAACACCAAACAAACATACAAGCTTACGATTTTCTATATCGGAACCTATGGTGACGCAACAAATGAGGTTACAAGTGAATTAAGGCTACAGCGATCTGCAAGAACAAAAATCGGTAAGGTTTTCGACAAAAAATGTGAAACGCTAGACAAGGAAAAGAAAAATGATTACTTCATTAATGGGCAAGAATAAGAAACAACATACATAATGTGCACACACATAAATCACAAATTATTTAGTTTATTGGGTATTCAGGCCTACGGTTTTAAAAAATATCGTTATACTAAAAGGCAGAACATATTGTCCAGTCGTACGAATTTGACAAAATTTTAACACAAATAAACCTACAATTTTATTTCCAGCTGCACAAACTGACTAAGATTTACACCAAAAATTGAAATGTGCTCTTGCCTTAGATTAATTTGTTCTCCACATCTTAAATCAAATTGAAGCATTTTTCAGTTATTTCTTTGAAAAAAGTTTACATTCATTTACATATAAATTTCTATATCAACCTAGTTCAATTGAAAATGTGTGTGCACTAAATCTGAGTTTGGAAAACATTTCCTGGTCTCAAAGTATTAGGAAGCATGTAAATACAAAACATAATTTGCAGGGTAAATACCGACTATGACAATGAAAGTGCGAGAGTGCATAGTCCAAAACGACAAGACAACTCTAAACCAAAAAGGAAACTGAAACAAAAAGAACAAAGAGTTTACAATCCATGAACTCTTGTGTAAACCGTAGAAGGATCGGGTGCTTCGGAAGCTAAGTTTGTGCTCTCGAGAAGTAAACATCAGCTGTACCACGTGCAGCACCCGTCATCAAATCTTTCCACTCTAATCAGAGTTAATGTCAATACAGGAAAAAGACAACTTTATTACTGAATTAGCAGTAACAGGTTCACAACTTACTGATATTCACTGATCGCGAAAGGATGAACAGATGTGCAAAAATATGAAAGGATGAACATTTTCTCTTAAGCCTAACATTGCATATCACGACCAAGTCTTTCAATCCAGTAGTGTAGTAGTGTAGTAACACAAAATGGTTTGTCAATTTTGATTAATCTTAACGTGAACATGGTGAAAGAGATCTGTAATTGGCTGTTCTGTTGTAAAAGACAATCTGTTTACTTGGTTTTGTGATAAAGCATTAAAGAAAAGGTAATTGCTTCCTATATACAGTGTTTTTTATCGAGAAGATTTGTACTGATGATACTTGGAAAAGGTTAAGACTAGTACAACCCTTAACAACCACTTTCTTTTCTAAAGAAGATACAGAAAATAAATTTAGGTTCTAAAAATGATGTTCCCTGAAATGATGGAATCGTGGCTGCATTGCTGCATTAAATAAATTTGTAAAATAAGACTTTCTCTCGGTCAGGGTGATCCTATCCAAAAGATCGAAAGACGTTTATTATATAAAGAAATCATGATCAATTGCAATCTAAATCTAAATCTTGTAAATAGTGGTCTCTTCAAATCTTGTTAAGAGTGTTCTCTTTAAATCATGTGCATATATATTTAGCGTGCTCTGTGAATAAGCTGAATATAACATTAGAGAAATGGACAATTAAAAATTCAACATCGTTTTTAAGTTAATGTACTTAGAATAATAGGCTAATTTTTGATAACAATCAGGGCAGGATAACAAATATATTAAGTGTTCCACTTAATGTTTTAAGTTTTTTTTAGATTTGCGTAAAGATAGACATCTTGTGACCGCTCTTAATGACATCCTGGAAACTTAAAATAGATAGTGTACTTTGAACAAATATAAAATGTTAAAAGTTAAACCTTTTCGCTTTGAAAAGAAGATATGATATTTCCCAAGTTACTTAAAATCTTAAAACCTTTTCATCCATTTCAGGCCCTGAAACAAGTCGATTTGCAGCCAGGGTGCAATAATTAATTTTTGGCGTGTTTTCTGTGAAATAGTTTTTATTGGTTATTTTGCAACAACAGAAACAGATGGTATATCTTGGCACTGATAAGTCAAGGGCTATTCGCGGGAATTCCTTTACCTTGTTCTCAAATTTTTGGAGCATGCCCTTGTCTACAGATAATTTGTGAACATGGCAGCAAGGAAAGGATCTTACGTTGTAAGACACCACTTTGGACAAAAACATAGTTTTTAATATCCATAAATGTCATATCCACGATGCCCGATTTTTGATATTGACAACATTTTTACGTTACGACAGACTGTTGACATTTAAATGGGTAGCTCACAGGCTCCTCTTCTCGTTAATTTTTTCGTTAATGTATTCGTATAAAGTAGACTTTATATAAGGAATTTTGAGAAGGCAAAAAAAAGCTGGTTCGATCTTTGGTTTGGTTCTTAGTTTTGCATTTGTTTAGTGAGAAAACGAACCAATTAAGCTCTGGACTGGTGCATTGGAATCATTCTTGCGAACTCAGTTTATCCACGTATACAAATTGACATACGAAATTCTTTGGATCGATTGAAATTTTGGGATGTTTTGACAATTATAGATAACAAAAGGTCAAAACCGACCTATATTCAAACCCAACAAACATCTTTACCTGTATTCAACATTGCCGATCATACAAAAAGTGCAAAACCGTTTCAACTCGGAATGCTTGACAAAGAATTTGTTCAGAAAACTTTTATTTCAAAGATTAACTAAATTAAAATATTCTTTGGAAATGTGGATATTAACATAAGTCCTTACAAATAGTCAAAACAATTAAAGAAAGTTGAAAAGCTTAACTGTAATGAATGACTTCAATACAATACCAAAAAAGATGAAAATGACCGTGTACCTCTTGTGAAAACAATCTTGTAATAACAATAGTATCTTCCCACTCGATGGCCATTCTCTTAAGGTTGTAATTTCTCTGACAGCTAGCAAATTGCCTGGTCAGCATCCCCTGCATAATTCTCCAGGATGTCAAGACATCGGCATGTACACCGTAAATTTTCTGACAGGGTTCGGGATCTCGACTACAGTATTAAGGTCTCGTCTTTCTCGTACAGCACATGCAAGACTTTGTTCTTTGAGACTGAAAGGCGGATGAAGTCGTCTGATCTATTGAACAACTTCTTCAATGTTATGCCAGGAATGCTAATATGTCAACGTTTCAGCTTTGACTGTAGGCAAACACCTTGTCGATGTCATCCAATGGTATAACGTCTTTGTTGTTGTACCACATCAAGAAATATTTCATGATCGTCTTTTTCTGTCTTACATTACATCCATTGGCACAGCTGGAATTCTTCAGGGGAGATGTTCACGTTTCTCAGCGCGCTAAAAATGCTTCACTCGGTCGCTTCCAGTTTGTTAATAGGAAGTCTTTCACTCGTATAAGAAAAAAACTTTTGTGTTTCGCACATGCGTACGGCTACAAGAACTGTCTGTAAATAACTTTCCAAGCGATAATTAGGTGGTAATGTTATGGGACTTCAAGGTCACAGTTTTGATGCATGTAAAAGTCTTGTTTCTCTTGACGGTCACCTTTATCCTGTGAGTGACTAGCAGATGAGTGGAGAAGTCAATTTTCTTGACAATCAACTTTATCCTGTGAGTGACTATCAGATTAGTGGAGAAGTTAATTTCTTGGATTTCAAGTAGTATTTCCTAGATATGGATCCAGCTAAGAGGCAGTTATTGGAGATTTTTTTTCAACTGTAGACAAAAAGTGCTTCTTTTCCTCACGTTCGTTTTAAATCGTCGTTGTTTATAATGTTGTTCAGGTCCTCGTCCATTCTTCTCGGAAAGGTTCGAACACTTCACCATTCTGTGGCATTACTAACCAAAAATACGTTAAAGGAAACAAATGTATAAAAATATATTTAAAGTGTTTCCATATTCAAAAAGCTTAAATGATATCAAATCTAAATATTAATTAGTTATTATATTACTAATTAATAAACAAGAATAAGTCAAATGAAAATCTGCAATTCATCTCCGAATTCTGTGAAAATATAGAATCCTGCTATAAATTAAGGAAGGAAGTGGACAATGTCACACGAACTAGCGTATAGCAGTAATTAATTTCTAAACAAGTAAGATTTCAATATTCAATATAAAAATCAAACAGAAAGTCACCAAATCTAACTTGAGAGTAACCTACTTACAAAAAATATACTTCACAAAAATACATGCAAAGAGAACATACATCTCAAATGAATGTCTGCATTTACTTATAGCAAGTTTAGGGTGAGATTTTTTATGATAAAACATCAAACAACAAGAGATGTCATCAAAAACAGTATGTATGACGATTTAATACATACTTATTTATATCTGTACCAACAAAAAAAAGTTTTAATGTCTTGACTACAACGTAGAACTTGTACTCCTTGTGGACAAGTTTGTTTAACGGAACGGTGAGATTCATTTTTAATTTGTGAGCTTTATATGAAGTGTTTACATAAAACGTAGGATGTGATATTTCTTATATCAAAACTCAACATTTGCAGCCGTATTTTTGTATTAAACCTTTGTAACGGTTATAACGTTTTGTAAAGGTCTTGAGAAGCTTGTGATATCTGTATCCCTGATGCAAATTTTTTCCGGGAAGATGTAGATTGTGATCATAAAAGTTAGAAACTTTGATGCAAACACGGACAAATCAAGTAAACCGTATACGAACGAGTTAAAGGCACGTCTCCATCCAGAAACCGAATTTTAACTACATTGTATAGGAAAAGAAATCGTCCCTTTTATCATGAATTCTAGTGTATAAACGACCCTGTTCAATTCTTAAATCCAAATCTAAAAAGGGAGTAAATCATTACTGATATTAGGTTTATTCAAGGTAATTTCTTTAGGATAAAGGAGAAGGTCCGGTAAGCACCGATTTTGGCCTCAAATTTCAGGTTCATCTGACGAAAGATTTTGACCACTTTTTGAAGACTTAAGTGTCAATTTCATTTGATTCAATTAGTTTATGTGAAAGATTTTCACTGATTTAGTCATTAAAAACTATCTGATTCGAGCTTAAATATGACAAATCTACCAAATATGTCAGAAAATGTCACTTTTCTTATGGTTTCTGTCAAAAATGAAAGTGGCCACATCCGTGTTCATCCTCAACCCTTATATATGTTATGTATTATCATCAAATACAACTTACATTTCAATATTAAGGATGAACATGAATGTGGCCACTTTCGTTTTACACGAAAACCGTCTAAAAATTAACTAAAATGATAGAATTGTGAAGATTTCAGTAATTTAGCATAACTTAATGGTGCTAGTACCCGATATATGTGCATTGTATTGTTAAAAACCGCCCATATTTATGTAGCAGAAGCATTTTACTGTCCAATAAATAACTAAAAGATTACATTTTAACAACTTTGTAAAACTGCTTTACTTTGGGGCCAAAAAGGGGTCTGACTGGACCTACTCCTTTCTTGTGGACTATTTAATACTACATCATCCAGATATCAAAAAGTATTTCTAAACTGTTTTGAAGGGTCTTTCTGGTCTTTTTAGTCATAAACTGTGATTCAAAACAATATAAAAATAAATTTGCAATGAGAGAAGTGCAGTTTGTGTCCATTGGTCTGCCAATTATCTGTCGATAGATCATGTTGCCAAATCGTACATTGATATTATCAAGTCGGCTATCATGTTAGATGAAATCCAATAAGTACATTCGTTATAAAAATTTTCGGTCAAAAGGGAATAATATTTATTGCAGCATATGTCAGAACAACCAGACTTTTTGGATGACCAATTGATTAGACATGAAAACATTTCCTTAATAAGCTTGTATGGTAAAGTGGTATAAAGGGAGACGGATTTATATAAGTTTCTATACTTGTTCGGAATCCCATCTGTATGTTGTATTGCTTGTTTAAATGGGTTAGTTGATTGGATGAATATAAAGTTTATACTAAAGAATAGAAAAATCATAACTGTTTATTGTAGAAAATGGAACTTGGACAGACTTTTTACGTCTAGTGAATTTTTTACACTCCAAAAGCAGTTGATAGATGAATTTCTGTAACATTAATTACAGACGTTAACAATGAGTTTTAATATTAATAAGGGAATAGAAATAAGGGGGATATGAAGTTAATATTTATGACACAAAAATCTAATATGTACAAGAAAATTCCAAGCAAAGGAACAGCGCTTTGATTGCTGTTCTTCATCTCAATGTCACAGTGAGGCCTTCAATACGGAGTAAAAACTCGCAGCTCACTGTAAGTTTAAGACGGACCCTAGCACCGGTCTGAGCGGAATTCTTTGCTAGATGTCGACGACACTACATCTGTGCTTTGAAGAACGCAAATGCGGGGTAAGGTCAACAAATTACAGATATACACGGGCAAAGAAATCTAACAAATTCTGTCATAAGTTGCCCGACAGTTACACAAACAAACTCAAACACAATGTTTAAACAAACACAGTGCACATCAAGATTGTTCGTCCAATAACTAATCTACGATCGACTTGTCAAATAACTTTCGAGGAGCTCTCGGTTCAGAACGATTGGTAAAACCAATTCGATTCGCTAAAAGATAAGAAAAAGCTAGATAAAACTGAAGGGTCGACCTAAAAGGGCACTACAAACTCGAGAACAATACAAGGGCAAAAACAAAAACTGCCAGCTCATCTTTGAGACGTTTTGGTAATCAGAACAAAAACTTCTAATAACCAAATTGAGATAGAGGCAAGTGTTACATGTACCTAGTGTTGCCATTTCCTGATTCGGTAAGGGAAGTCCTACAAATTGACATAACCTTGCTTCAGGGTGTTATTTTCCCAGATGTGATAGGCAGTTTATGCATACTTATTAGCATATAAAACACGTGCTTTACATGTGTCAAATCTGTATGGTCGTTAAAATAGGAACAATGATTAACACATAACGACCTGAATTTAACTTTTTACACATGTATATTTAATAAAATTTTCACACAATTTAAACTTGGACCCCGTGAGAACGATCTGAAGTTGTTACAGGAAAAATAAAGAAGATACCACTTGTAAGGTTGCTTGAGCAGACCTCTAGACTACTCTCATTATATTATTTGGTAAAACCACCTCATTTTTATTTGGGAAGGTTTAATATTAGCACTATATATTTTATCATAATCTTAATACATGTAGTATTCGTTTTCAATTATTGTCAACCATATATTTATGATCATTATAAAAGTAAATAACACATGTAACACGATTTAATAATAATGATAACAATATACTATAATATAATAATAATAATAATTATAATAATAAATCTATAATTTTTCCCTAATAAATATGTAATGCGCCAATGAAGAAGAAGGATTTCAAACGCTCAGTGATAATCATTTATGACGGAAAATTTGTAGGGTATTAAATAAATTTAAATGTTTACACAACTCAAGCAGAGCATGAAAACGATGAGCAAAGATTAATGTTGATTTCTTGCCTTACTGCATAATTATCTTTAATAAATTTAAATGTTTGTGTACTTAGATATATATTTCGCACGTTTTGTAGTATTTTGATAAACCATGCTCACGTCTTGTTTCCAGAGAGTGTGGTTTTGACTTAAGTGTTAGTGACTGCCCATTTGTTTGATACTCATTAGCTTCATATTGTAGAAACTATCAGTGAGGTTAAAATAAAAAACGTACATACACGATTGTCCCGACGCCAAATAGACATTGATGTTAAAACAATATTTCTCAATCTGAATCTGCGGAAAGAAAAATGTTTTTTTTCTACAAATTTGTTAATTCTTTTAGTGTTTGCTATGCCTTCATTTACAAGCTAAAATATAACATCCATTTTACTGTTAGAAAAATCGGCAAACATTTCTGAAATGATGATGGTAGCTTACTTTCCCTCCCCCCCTTTCACTCTCTCAATCCATGGTCATCGTTTGTCATCGTAACAGAAATGACCTTAGGAGTTTGAAAGTTATTAACGTCCTTCATAGAAATTTAATGTTCTCAGTCGGATGGAAAGAGAAATGACCTTGGAATGGCATCTGTCCTTTTTAAAAACATTTACTGTTCCAATTCATTGCATTTATACTTTGTTTAGTGACAGAATTTTTTGAACAAAGTTCAAGGTCAAGTTTTCTTTAATACTTTCGTTTGTGAGATAAACTGATAATCGTTTAATTGGACAGTTTAAATAGATACTTCGTTATGGACAGTAAGACTTACAAAAGCATGTTAAAATTATCTTACTGACAGTTTGAACCCATCTTAGATTTATTTGTAAAATTACTTGATAACGAATTTCAATCTAGGTCACAACCTTTCAATGTACACACGAGAGCCCTTCTGTTAAGCATTTCACAATGTTACAAAATGGGACCCTATCGACGTTGGTATTTACTGCATGCCGTGACAATGTGAAGTTCTTGAAACGATATCACTCTAGGGTCATTCTATTGTAATCATGTTTAAACATTAAAGAAATACCATACCCTCCGAGTTAACAAACAGTTAACGATTAAAACCGCTATTTTGCTGCAATTTCTTAATTTTTTACTTTTAAAGCATATTAATGAATGATGATGAATGAATCCTGATTTGTACTAGACCGGCACTCTGAGTCATATTTTTAACGTGCTAGATCATGAAAGCAAGAGTCCACAGGAGGACACGCCACTTTACTCAGACACATTATTCGACTCTGGACCGACCAGTCTTTGCTTTTACTCCTAAATGCTGCTAGCTTAGCAGAGAAGCAGAAAATACAAATGTTTTCGGATTGACTTGGCCGGGGATCACACCCATGACCTTCCTCATTCGAGGAATTACACCACCCCATTTTGGATCTGTCAATTTAAAGAGTTCGGTAGGGAGGTTTAGGTATTAAAAGTAACTCACAAATATTGACCACGCTTTTCCTGCATTGTTGTCTATAGGCTGTGTTCAGAATTACATTTATTCTATAGTCCATCTTCCAATTAAAGGGGTTTTGAGTTCACATCCGTCCCCGGAGCTCCTTTGGTGGCGTTGCTGTTGCTTTACTGCTGTCTGTCCTAGGTAGTAAAACACTTCGATTTTGACATCCACAGTGTCTGGTATGTATAGGTAAACGTAAACACCTGCCTTAATCTTTCAAGTATTTTCTCACTGAGATAAAATTTTCAACATAATGACAATCTCTTAATTCTTAACCGTACATATATAAACACACATGCAAATTACAAAAATATTTAAAAAAAAATATGGCTTTCATTAAATTTGTGGTGTCCCCCCAAAAAAGGCTTTTCTCTGCTCCACGCCAGATTTAATACCTACTTTTACCCCAAACTTGGATGTAACATAGCGAACAACAAAATGTACTTTCCTTTTATGATTCATATAAAACCACATTAAAATATAATATGTTATAATTGTGATTACATATTTAAATGTCAGTGGTTTCTTACAGAAATTTGGAAAGAATCCGATTTTCTATGACTATTATATAAGGGGAAATTAAAATACTAAAGATAAGTTCTGGTATTACACGTGATTCCACTTACTGGAAATAAAAATGTTATTACTATTACCAATTTCATTCTGATTAAATTCAGATCTTGGTAAAAAAATTACTACGTTCTCAAACAATCGCAGTGAACAATTTTGCCAAGATCTGATTTTAATCATTGGAAATTAGTAATAGTAATTTTTTCAGAGCTATCAAAAGAAATTTCTGAATACAGTCGTGTGAATTCTATTATAAGTGGGAAATAGGAAGGCAAACGTATTCGAAAAAGACCTTATTCCTTGAAATAAAATAAAAAATAATTTTATGTTCACTCATTTCAAATGCCTTGTATCGGTAAAATTTAATCGTCAGCTTCGTGTTCGTTTTTTAGATTGCTTGTTCATAGCTTTACTCTTTGTTTTATTTAGTAGTCAAAACAGACAACTGGCTTGCTAAATTAATAACACTATAGACCTTAATGTGCGGTTTCTACATACACAATTCATACATATATGTTCGTCGCTATGCTTGGTTTACCAACAAGATAAAACAACACATTTATAATTCTGTTAACACATTTCCTGTTTTAATTTATTTTCGATGAATATATGTCCTTCTTACATTTCGTAATACATTAATTGTCTGTAAAATTATTACTTTACTATAAGTAAATATGATTGATAATTTGATAGGTTAATTGAGGTCATTAGCCCGTCTCACCTTATATGTCAATAAACTAGAGATCGACTCTAAACACACCAATAGGTGCTAGCGGATGAGATGTGGTAGCTCTTGCTTTTATCAAACATCCCCGTTGTGACTGATACCGTGCTGTGTTAATTTGCGTATTCCACGTATGACGTTCCTTGTTGATGATTAGTGTGACCAGAACTGAATTGACCAAGTTCGTGTCACAGGCCAACAAATGTATATCGATCGCGTATATTCGCTAAATATCGTTGTTAGTTGTATTATGCAGGTTTTTATTGTTGGTCAAAATGACATATGATCTAACAGGGGGCAAGGGGGCCAGGCCCTCACGTTTGAAAATGCAAAAATGATTATAGAACTTTTTGCATGCAGGCGAGTATGTAGTGCCAGGTCCCCCTTTCCAAAAGACAGATCCACTTATGAATGATTATTTGTTAGCATGTGTCCCCTTTTTTCCAAAAGTCTGGGAAACTAGATTTACCCCACGTTGCGTGCCTTACCAGGTCGAGCATATAATTATGTTTATCTACGTGTATGTGTTAACTTTGTGTTAGATATTTTTTACCATTCCTGTAATCAAATTTTTATAATTCCAATCCAAATTGAGCTTCTATGCGGATAGATTTGAGATACAATAGTGTCAGACGTTGATTGGCTGGGATATGTAGCTAACATAGATGACGGGAGCATATACAAAAAAAAACTTTTTATATCTTGGGTCTAGTTATGTGAAGTATTGATTGATTTAATTGATTGATTTGTTTGATTGATTGATTGTTGTTTAACGTCCAGTGGCAAATATTTCATGCATATTTAGGAAGAAAACAAGCTAAACAATAAATCAACATGTAGATTCTGAGCAAGGGACTGGTAAGGGAGGGACTTTTAGACTGCCACTGGAAAAATTGCGGGTTGGATAGGGGAGGACAATTTAGCCTTGTAACTGGCCGCCTACGGACCTCTCAAAATGAGCTGTTACAAGGGGTCTTTAACGTGCTTAAGACGTGGCACTTCCTAAATACGGAGCGTCTTTATCGTCTCTCTCTTGACGGATTGTGAATTTATACATCCCCCACAATCAGGGACACCCCTTTCAGAGGACAAGTGCCTCCAGGACGGAGAACCTGGTGCCTATTCTTTCGGTACAACCTTCGAGAAGGGGAGTTCGAGTATATAAACATCTTGCTCGAACTAACGGACGCCTCTTTGGTAGGGGTTCTACCTGCAGGCAGAGAAACCGAACGACCTTTTTCTTTACTCCGGCCGCCCTCGGGGGGGGGGGGGGTCAGTATTCAAGATTCCTATCAAAGACGAGGTTTGCATTTACATGAATATGCTTACAACATTTATTTTCATTGATTGTAATTTTGGTCACTTTTTGAGTTCGTCACTGTAATACGAGTGAGATTTCACCAAAGGCGAATGGTTTATGGATTCCTCTCTTCAGAAGCTTCTTTTATTATTAAGACACACATTTATATAGGAAAGAGAACACATCTCGTAAACGAAAATCTGGAAACGAGGCTACGTCCTGTTGAGAATATGGTGAGGTCTCCTTGACATTTATGCTCCATATCTTCCATTTTTTCCTACCTTTGGCCAGACATACCAAAAATAGCAAAAAATGACACTTTTGTTCTTGTATTAGCACAATAAAACAAATAGGTTGCCCTTTATGTCAAGAAAAATACAAATTATTCTGAACTAAAAAGTATATGCTTGTAATAAAATGTCAAATGTCTTGGGGCAAACGGGAAAAATTGACGAATTTTATTGACAAAAAGACTTTTCTCAATTCTTGCATTTTGAAGCCAAAGGCGGAATTCAAGTTAATCCTTTCTTCAAAAAAGGACGGATTCTGCTTTCCCACAAAAAATAATTCGTTCCGAAATTTGAAAAAATGGCTAATAAATGATGAAATATCATGACGTGTCATTTTTCCAGAATTACTAAGTTACACCTTTAAGTTATGGATCGTGTTTTTGAAAAACGACTTTGACTCATTCGCGAACAAATTCTGGACCGAAACAATCCACAACTCATTCAGTCATTGCTGTAACTTCAAACATATTTAGCAGATGGCAATGTGTACTACAGATATTTTCATAGGTCGCCTGAAGACCACATTTTTACTGAAAGTTCTATATTAAATAAAGAATATGGTGTATAATATGTAAACAATAACATTTACGAACTTTTGTTTGTTTGAAATAAAAATTGTCATCAGAACGCCGAAGGGATTAGATTAATATGAGATTATACAATTTTATTGAAACAGTAACACCTTATCAATGACAATTGATCTAGATGTTGTCCAGTAGTGGATAATTTGCAGGTAAAAGGTCAAAATAATTAACCTGTTAAAAATGACATTGACTTCGACCTTTTTTGTCAAGGTGGCTAATAAGAAAACAAATGTACATGGAACATTTTTCGTTTTAATGCAGATCAAACAAATAGTTTTTTCAAACCGTTTGAACTTACACACTTGCATAAATTAAGTGAATTCATTGTCTTTTTGGTGATAAAAGCCAAAGTCAATAAAGGGGGTAAAATACTACTGGAATTATCACCACATGTCAACATCCTACATGCAGGGAGAACTAAATACACCGATGAAAAGCCAGGAAAATTCTAAGGCACAAGTACTAAAAACTATATTACCAGGGACTCTGCTAGTGCCACAAATCATGATGGCACCACTAACAGACCTTTATCTGCTATTTGATATCAATCACGTTTCACCTAAAGGATCGACCATTTAACCTAAACGGAATTAGGAACAGATTTTCAAATTATAACTTTTGCATCATTTAAAGCACAGGACCTACCTTTCCAAGATAACTAGGCATTCCCTTGATTTAAGATTTAGACGAAATATAAATAATAACATTGGCCAAACAACTGAATGTTTTTTGAGTTTTCAAAAGGGTCGAAATTTTTAAATTGCCGATAGCCACAACTTATTGCGCAAACCAAAACCAATGATACATGACAAACGGAAGAACCATGTTGCTTGACATGAAATAGATATAAAATATTGTAGCCAGGGATTGAATTAGATTCACTAAAACCTTTTGCTTCCGTAACGAAGTATTTCTTACAAATACATGTGTTATTGCTTGATAAACTTCGTCAGTTACGAAAGTAAATTTGTAAGGTATACTTCGTCAGTTACGGAGGGAAATTGGTAATGTCACTTCATTTTATATAAAGAAATTATAACTTTTATATAAAATCAAGTTGCAAAAACCCACATTTTATTTCACAGGTCTTTTCTTATCTGTTATACCAAAATTACCTTGCTACGATTCCAGGAAAATAAGGATGTTCGTTTTCCTCGAGTTGAAAATGTATAAATATTTGTCTTCATAATTTGTGTATATTTCGTTCTCCAGACCTACATTTGACATATATTAACTGCAAGTAATAAAAGTTTTTACAGTCTACAAGATGACAATTAAAATTCATGACGAGTGTACAGTTGTATAATATATCATTTTATATAACTTAAGAGTTGTTTATTTGACGGTGTGTCTACATGTAATTTATAGAAAGAAATAATCTCTGTCTTCACGGTCTTGGAATCAAAAGGAACATTTTTGATACACTTAACTAGGTGATTCAGTGAAAACCCAAATGAAGGAAACACTATAATAACACAACCTTCTCTATAAAGAGAGACGATTCCTGGCACATGTACCTATGAAAGCCCTGCGTCATGATTGCCTTTCCTTACAACCAGATGTTGGTTAAGGATATTTGTTCAAAGGCAACTTTAAATTTAATTATTATGAGACACATGTTTAACCCCAATCAGATGTAACATGCCTAAGATAAAAAGGGAACATTAAAAACTTCAAATTGCAGATACCAATTCATTCCATACGAAGCGTTTTTCATAAGTAACTATTCTAAAAGCTTTGAAGGCAAAAATATCACAACATGGAGACAAAGAGTATAAACAACTAAATGGACATAAACAAAGCTCCCAAACAATAGTGTGAGATCAAATTTATCTAGAGTAGAAATCTCCCCATATAGACTCGGCTTTGTGCATAATCATCCACAAGACAAGCAACATCTTTGTAATTTGAGGAAATACAAACATTCTACATATATGATTAAATCGGACAAGGTTTGCGACATTTGCCTCTGTTTAAGTTATCATATTATAAATCGAATAATCAAGGAAAACGAGCACTGGCTTTTCATTAAATAAACTAACTATTTTGAGATGAAATAATATAAGACCCATTAAAGCACATGTACATGTACAGTAATGTACAGTAATGACATATTTTGATGATTGACAAAAAACTTAAGATCATTTACAATGCTTTTTTATATCTCTATAACTCACAATGCATATTACAATATACTTAACTGCTATAATAAACACCAGTTTAACAAATAAAATTTTAAAGTCGCCTCCATTTTCTCAAGATTTTTCCGTATTAAAAACTTAGTATTCATACTGCACTTCATACCTGAATTTCGATTACGTATAAAGAAATTAAATTTTAAATCCTTAAATTCTTTCTCTTTTTCATTCAACAAAAAGTTTAAAAAATTCGGGTATCCGGTTGAAATAATTGACAAGTTATCAAGTTAATATGACATTTTGAAATCTCAGAGACATCGAATGATGTGCACTTCCGTAAACAATTCATAGTTCTCGTGTACTTTGTCAATGAATATCCAAGAGTTCAAGATTTTGTAATACAAAAAGACTTTATTTAGAAGATTAGCGATATACACCATGAAAAGCACGAAGTATTAGATTTTTGAAAGTTTTGCTATGGCAAAATCTTTCTATGTTGCCATCTATTTCAATAGATAACACTACGAAATTCTGTATCTGTATCTGTATGTATACGTTGAAGACACCAATTCTGGCTTTTACTCAACGGGAGAGATAGACGCCTATTGGCGGTGTTGGAGAGCAGCCTTGAAGCTTTTAAATTTAAATTTTAATTTAAATCGCATTTAGATATATGTGAGTTATGTGGCCTGCAAATAGTTCCACATCTTTTCGTTTAACACATCGATACCCAAGAATTCTTAAAGCAATAGGGAGTTCCACATGTGAACTGATAAAAAGTTT
>JAULBM010292896.1:0-15525 GCA_032357055.1 Geukensia granosissima | reverse complement strand
TGTTATTTATAGGTTTTACAACCTGACCGGTGGCTAGGGTGTTTGTTGCTTCTTCGAAGCTAACAACACCAAAAATAAATCTGGTAACATTAAGGGATCATTAAAAGTAAATGTTGTATGATTGTCAATAAGATAGCCACTGGCCAAAGCAAAGTTGTTCGTACATGTATAAATAAATGTACAATAGCTAGTTTACAGAAATATACCTAAATAGGCAGATTTAATTGTGGTATTTTTGAATAGTGATGTTGGAGGAACAGATTGGTTACTTAAGAAGTGTCAGATATACTCAAATCACAACACTATCGCCATGATAATGGAAGTGCTATTTAATGTGGGCATCTTGGGAAATATGACTTGTTGTTTCAGCACCAAACATGTAACTCAGCCTTCTAAATGCCAATGCTTTTAAAGAACTTGATAAAAATGGAACTTCATGTGTACAATCCATTTATAAAGAGCTAGCCTTAACTGTTGTAAATATACATGATCCTATTAGAGACATTATAGTGCTAAATCATTTGTTGTTTATTTGCCAGATCCAGCATCACCTAGTTCAGCCAAACTAAGCCAATTACAATTACAGATTCTAATGCAACAGTGTGTGTTACATTGATGTTGATTGGATGACTTCAAAATTTCCATGTCACTAGTGCTGAAATTTATTCCATATGTCAACATGTTAAGATTGAATGTAATTTTATTCATATGCATTCAAAGGAATGGAGCTGACAATATTGTAATTTTGCATCAATTTTGGTTTGATGGTGGCAAATACATGTATTTGTACTAGCTATGCTAAGGAATTTCCAGTACACCCAATTTGCAACCATCAAATCATCAATTGATGGGATCAAATCTTCAAATAAAATACTGTTAACTCCTATACATCAGTTACCTAAACAGCAGATAAAATTTTATGGGATCAAAATACTTTGGAAAAGGGGAAATTGTTATAAAGTTTGTAGACTGAGTAGAATAGAGACCTTAAGAAAACCAACAAAACAATTATATTGCTGTATAAAATTTTGAATAAAGTATTGATAATTGTCAAGCTAGAGGCTCAGGTGGCTGAGCCTGTGTCTCCCACCTCACATTTGGCCACAAAGTTTTAAAAGAGAAGATGTTATAATGAATCAGCCAATCAGAAACAAGAATCATCCATGAAGGCTATGTCATTTGTTTGATCAGGAGGAAATGATTGATTGATTGATTTTTTTTAACGTCCAGTGGCAAATATTTCATGCATATTCCGGACGAAAAAAAGTTAAACAATAAATCAATATGTAGACTGGAGAAGGACCTTACATAGATGCTCCACATCAAATATGAATTTATTTGGCCAAGTGGTTTCAGAAGAGAAAATTTTTTAATGTATCAGCCATTCAGAGATAAGAATCATCCATTGGTTCATGTTTTTTGTCTGATATGGACAAAATGAGGAAACTTTGTAAAGGATTTCAAGAGTTGGTTCTTGTAAAGTTTGGTTCAATTTGGGCTAGTGATTTCAGAGGAAAAGATGAAAATATAAAAGTTAGGACAAATGGACGATGTACAGATGACAAATAAATATATATAAATATATATTCAAATATAAATATACAATTATTATTAAATAACAAAGCTGAAGTTTTTTGCAAATGATACATACTGACAGCCTCTATAACATCTGCTAGTAGAACACCATCAGAAACGTCTTGTTGGAGATCACTGATGAAACGTTTGTTACGAGCTTTTTCCAAATAATGGTTGGCCCAATCTGTGTAGATCTGAAATATAGTGGAAATACATTACAATCAGGATAAATGTTTAATGAAAGATTTTGGTACACATTTTGGATGACTGTCTCCTTGACAATCATACCACATCTTCTGATTGTAAAATACATGTCTAACAATCCTTGAAATTCTACTGCCACTTGGTGAAGGAAGGAAAGGAAAGTCAAGATCTGAATATACAAGTAGTCATACACATATAAAGGAAAATAAAAAGCTTAATCCAGCTAAAAGAGTTCTATCATTTGCAATACAAGGGAATGAAGCCTCTTTTGTGATTTCAAGAATTAAGAGTTAATAAAAAGCCAACATGTGGAAAATTTGTCCATTGTACATGGTTCATGTCCCTATTTTGACAAACAGGAGGTAGACAAATGAAGGTCATGATTCATGAAAATAGTAGACATGGTACAACTCACCCTGATAATGTTAAATATATCAAACATACACCAGCTGAGAATCTTTTGATGAAAATTGACAGACCTATGGATAGACATACATATTATGTAAGGTAGGTAAAACTGAATGCCCCTGTCACCTAAATGCAGGGGTATAAAAAATATCTGAAAATCATAATGTTAATCTGGCAAGTGGGCTATGGAATGCCCATTTGCAGTCCAACTTAGGAAGCTCAAACACCCAGTGCACCAAGTAACTCAGTTTGAAATATTTAAGGGTTGTTTATAAAATGGAGGATCAACTAGACTCTTGTTTCTACCAGAATAGATGCATACCCCCCCCCCCCACCCCAACGATACCAATTTGAATATTATGGCTAAGTCCATTACTTCTTAGACTAAGTTCAACGGTCTGTAACAGATTATAAAATGCAACTAAAATAGGAGGTACACATCTTCAGCATATATAGAAACAGTCAACAATTTCAGACCTCTAAAATGTTTTACAAATGTCAACCAAGAGCCACCTCATCTATAAGTTAAATGACAAAACTCCCCCTAATGAACAGGAACCAATCTTCCAATATTTAAGAAAATCTTTAACTCTCTGCCCTTAATTTGTGGCACCAAAAATGCTAGCACATTACCACCAAAGATGGATATTTAATATGAAACAGTTTGATTCAAAGGGTTTTATTTTATTAATACTACTGTCTATTTCAATTAAAATCAACAGATTTGTCTATGGAGGTTCCCCTACTTTCCTCCAAATTAAAACATCACTTCCCCCTACTTTCCTTTTATCTAAGACATCACTTAAATACCTAATAAATATGACATAATGACTCTTACCTTAATCCTATATTGTTCATTAAACACCTCATGGATGTCTATATTTGGGCTTTCTAATTGGCTTGATGTGGTTCCCATATTTCAATGTTTACTTTTGTACATGCATTATACAAGTATATTCAATATTCATGAAATTGCTTACATGCAAACATCACATTTTTGTGTGGAGAGTGATGTTTAATTCATTTCCCATAATCAATATTCCATATTTTCACAAAATTTTAAATCTACATGTTTGCATCACAATAACATCACTGCATGTCAAATTCTCCTAACACTAAAACAAATGCTCAGTTGCATGTCAAATTCTCCTTACAACAAGTCACAACACCTTAAATCCAATTTTCTCTATCTATCCTCAATCACATTTATATTTACTATCAGAAGTTCAATTGTACTTTTAATACAGTTGATGTTTAATTATTCACAAATTTAGACTGTTTTTTTAAATAATACAGCTCACAGTTAAATCAATGTAATTAGGTCAAGTATAAAATTTAATCAATTTCAAAAGCACTGCTAACTAACAATACAAGTTAAAGTAGTTTTGCATTAAAAGCAAAGTTAAAGTAGTTTTGCATTAAAAGCAAAAAACAATCAGCAACACCATCCACTCAAAGAAAAAAATATAAACAGCCATGTTTTTAATTCAATCATGAGTCAAACCACTAATAAATCCATTCTGTTGAACCAATAAGCTTCAAAAACCTTGCTTGATCCAAGAAAATTCCTGACTCTCTGCAACCAATTTCATTAGAGCCATTTCATCAAACATTAAATTCTGTGATCTATGGATGCATTACAGTGCTGGCAATATTAGTAACAAAACACCACCCTGCGTGTGCATCTAATTTAATCAAACTCCTATTAACAAAAGATGATAAGATAATATTTTTACAAAACCCATCTTCAGTGTAATTACGATCTGTTTTGCTCTCCACAACTCCAGGTTATTTTTCTTACGTTTTTATTCAATATGAAAGTTTCTTGTTCATTTGTATAACAAGGTATTAGACAAAAGCATAAACCGGAATAAAATATCTAAATGAGGGCATTATCGATGCTTAGACCTAGTAAATAGAGTTCCTTATCAATCAATATAATCTGCTGGGATCATAATGAGAGGATAAAATCCTAACACATTTATTACTGACAACTTTTTACCACTTTCTCCAAAAACAATTGCTTTTAAAAAATTTTTCTTGGTTAATTTGTCTATAAATGGTCATAAGATATACATATTTTTGCATACAACTGAAGTTTTATCCCATAAGAGCATTCTTTTGGGAAATTGCTCTTTTATAAGCCGTCATTGGCCAGCCATCTATTTTCATTATTGTCGAATTATATTTCACACCATTTGAACATTACTTCATTTGAATATTCAAATGTTTATGCCCCATCCGATAAATATTTTATGGTGATTCAAGGACAAAGGCAAAACAAAATTTTTTATTATTTTTTGGAGAAAAAAATGTGTCTTAAGAGCATAAGCTAATTTAGAATCAAATTTTGTATATTTCATAACCTCAACAACTGAAAAAAAAGTTCACCAGTCCAAAAATGTTAAGCCTCAAAAGTGCAAATTTTCAACAAACCATAAAATATGATGATGAAATTCCTGTCAGTATTGGCATCGTTAAAATAATCAAAATTATGGCTTCTTTCTATGACTATCAAACCAAGACTTGAGACTGTGAAAACAATACCTAGAGAATCCTTGCTTAACAGCAGATACATTATTAATTTAACTTTGTAAGAAATTAAATAACTGCCTACTGCCTTTCCCAAGAAACATATTCAGGTTTAATTTCTGATGTCTGAATATCCAATTATAATAACAAAGGATATAGAATAAATACTAAAAGAATAGCAATCAATTCCTTATATAGATTTTTAAAAAATTCAATATACATACAAAGCGCTTTTCTGGATTTATCTTCATCAAGTGCGCTAAGGGCAAAAAACATTGGTAGTCAAAATTAAAACTTCATTGTGAAAAATTCTTTCATTTCCAGACAAAGCCAAAATCAATGTACTTTTATCCCAGAAAAATAATTTAATCATGATTTCTGCACATGAAACCCCCTGAAGCTGCATATAAGACCATTGTTTAATTGTATAAACTTTGACCATCTTTATAAAACTTATAACAATAATGCTAAAATGAAGCTAACTGTCCATTTGGACACTGACAATTTTATCAAAGTTTGCATGATTATAAATTAAATGACCCTTCAAAATTAGAGGTTGATGAATGAACAGCTTTATGGTAGATGTAAAATGACAATGCCTTGATAGCTTACCTGGCAAACCTTTCACAAAAGGTCGTAAGGCTAGAGTGGTCAGGCTAGAGTGGTTGTAACTTACATATGAAATAGATGCAGTACACAATCCAGAAAAGATGTGGATTGTTTCTTTATGGCATATGTTCCATATTCTTTCTTTTAAATGAAGGATAGACAAAGGAGTTGTCATAAGTCTTAAAACTTTTTGTAAAATGTTCGCCTGGCCATTTTTATGTCAGGAATGATGAACACCATTACTTGGAACCCCAAAAATCCAATTTTTATATTTTAAGTACATAATAAATCTCATCTTTATTAGGCCAAGTAAACCTAATTAGTAGATTATCATCGGAACTGAACAACAAAAACAGGGCAGGTGGGACGATTCTATTCTTTATTTTTTTATTTTTTGCAATGGTTTTCTTGACCTTGAAAAGGCTAACAAACCTTTTTTTCATGTATCCCATGAATTACAGTTTTAGTCAACAGTTAATAACAAAATGAAATGTAATATTTTCACATTAGAAAAGAACCTACAAAACTTGCAATTGTACAATTTTGAAAAAAAAATGCATGCCAGTTTTTGAGGGCCTGGCAGGCCTAAATCTGCTACTGTACAGTTGGAAACTAAATTACCACCCTTCGCACCCCCTGATTTTGCAAAGGACATAGAGATCACTAACCCAAAACTGACACTAAATTTAAATACTGAACAACTGATGTTGGAAAAAGTGGATTTATGCTTAAAACTAGAAAATTAGGTCTTCCATTTCACACTACACTCATAATAATTCTAAAATAAAAATAAGCAACCTCACCCACATCATAAAAACCATAACCTCTAAAATTAAATACGTTTTCTAACATAGGGCATTACATTTTACACCTTTGTAACAATAAAGAAACATATCTGTTCCTGTGTATAATATTAGTAACAATAAAAAGCTAAACGCAATGGATTTTTTGTCTATTTCAGCCTTTGTTTTCTAAGATGGTTTGCCAATAATTCAACACTGTATCCTACTGATTATATTGAAACAGGAAGGAATATGTTCTTTTTTATATCTGGCTTTGTAATAAAGTTTTCTGCAAGCAACTAATATGATTTTATGTGACTTTATGTATCATTTTCTTGCCATAAATTACAAAAAAGATCTAACAGATGGATTATAACCTCTGCCATAAAATTATTGAGAGAAATAAGTCCTACTTAATGCTGGCAACATATAAGGGACATAACTCCTCTATCACATCATTTGTGTTATTATTCATTTGATGCCTTCCCATGGTATAGTCAGTATTCAGTATGGCATGGGGACTGGGTGGGAAGTACAGGGGTCAAGAGCAAATCCTTACCAAGACCCAAGCTGACTAGTCAATGTTCTAGCTCCTTAATGCCACAACCCAGGCAGAGAAGGAGCAACTGCCAGTTAAGCCTGACCTGGCAGGGAACCCAGTCTACAAACTTCATGAACTTGAGGTCAGCATTCTATTACTAACTAAACAACCATTGAATAGACAAAGATTTAGCAAATCTGCTCCTTCAATGAACACATCCAGCCCATGCACAAGGAACAGATGTGCATGTCAAGTATGCAGCCAATGTGCATTTTACAGTCATTTTGTCATTTGTAAAAAGTTAATGTTAAAGTAAATAAGAAATAAGCCATTAAGTTGTACATCTGGAGACCATACCTACCAGAATGTGTAAATGTTAGTAGAGAGTAATTATACAGATACAAAACTTGTCATCTAAGTGCTTATTTATGACTGAACACTGTAAGTTTGATGTCAAAAATGTTTATCTTTAGAAAGTATTAGGGAAACGAAAAAAAAGGGGTCAGTGGCGGATCCAGATGGAGGCAGAACAGGACTTTCACCTCTCTAAAATAAAAAAATTATGAAAATGGTAGGATTTTCCTTTCATTTATGGAGAAAATGCCCCAAAAATTTTACCTTGCTCCAATTGACTTTTTAAACTTTAAGCATAGCCCCTTCTATAAATAAACCCTGGATCCACCCATATTTGTTTTGAGATTTTAAGAAGAAAATTAATTCACATCCATTTTTTCCAAGACTGCACTTTTCCTGGCATGAGATTTATTAACAAACTTTTTAATCCTCTCATAGTGTTACAAGTCTACCTCTTTAACAGATCAATATATTTATAGCTGTGCTTTCTATACAAAAGGGAAAGGCTGTACTGTACAGATCCAAGGATAACTTTACTTTATTATGTATATAAATATTCAATGTTAAGCATGAAACAAATAAATCAAGGAAAACAAATCAAATAAATCATCAAGCCACATGTCAATTTCTTCTATCAAGCCAATGTCCTCTGACAGTCCCAAACAAGCTTTAGATTAGGTCCATTGTCGTGTTTTATGTATAGTTTCACAATTTGTATTTCTGGGCCTTTTACAGCTTCCGTTATGGTATGGACTCTGGTTAATTGTTGAAGGCCATAATGGGACCTGTAGAAGTTGAAATTCTACTGTCACTTGGTGGGTGGTTTTCTTATGGACAATCATGCCACATCTCTTATTTTTATACTAGTACAAACCAGGATTCATTCATCATTGGTCATTGATATGCACTTGTGATTATGCAAGTAATATTTGCCACTGGACATTAAGCAAAATCAATCAATCAATCAAATTGTTGCAAGAGTATCAGGAAAGGGGTATTAGGCAAGAATAAAACACCATTCATTGACATTTAATTTCCTCATATAATCAAATATTTTTAAAACTGACACAATTTACAGCAAATTTTATTTACAAACAATTTGGCACAAATGAACACTTTCTGAAATAACTATGATAAAATTCTGAAAGTGAACACAATAAAATACATTTCATTTGTTATATCAATATGAAATACATATTGCATGTGTGAGACTATTAAGTTACATTTTAATGTTTACAGAATCTATGTTAATGACATTATTGATTTTCATATTTTCCAACAGAAATATCCTTGGAATAAACTTACCCTAGAAGAAATACAATACATGAACTTACCCTAGAAGAAATACAATACATGAACTGATACAGGTACAAAGGTATAGAGGCATTCAACTTGAATTCCCTTGTTGGACTTAAACTCAGCATACTTGGCATAATAAAAATTATTTAATTTTGAGTATGAATGATTTTCAGCAAAACTAGCTGGCATTTTGAGTAAAATGATTTTTTTCTAGAATAAAAGTCCAGGCTTGATCAGCTCAAAGGTGAAAAATTTTGATCAGTATTTTGTCCTGTTGTCTATTTTAAAGGCTGAGCTGTCTATCATGCAACACAAAATACACTTTTACACAAAAAGAGTAGGGCCCAAAATAGAAAACCCTGCTATTATATAATGAACATAATAAACAGATTCTCTGTAACCATAATGTAGATATATTTTAACCACTTCAGTTTTTGCAAAATAAGTGAATTGTCAGCTTTGATAATCTTTCATAGGACAATTCAGTTCTTTTTCTTTATATATTCTTGGAAATAACTCGCCCCAATCAGAGCTCTATATTTCTTCTTCATAAAATTCACAGCTATAAGCTGTCATAGGGGCTTACTTAAAGTGACTTACAAAATTAAATCACCAAATTAAAATTTGTAAAGATATATTGAGATGCTGTTTAAAGAGCAGATAGTGTCATCAATGTGACTGTAAGGCTGAGCTGATTTTTGGAAAGTCAATTGGCTGACTGGTTCATGATTTGTTTTTCATAAGTATTAGCTCTCTGTGTGTTGAAACAGAACCAACAGTATATCTGCCCAAAATTACTACAGAATATGAAATACCAAGAAAGGGAGAAAACTCTAAATTCTGTAAGAATAATTATCAATCAAAATAAAGACTGAAACATCTTTAATAAGTATTCTTTAGGAAATATTAATATATTACTCATTAAACAAATATTATTCAGTATTTTGAATAATGAAAATATATTTAAAAAACTGGCTCTTGAAATCCTTTGGCAATATCTAATAATACATATTTTAAGTTATTTATATTTCAATACAAACACACACCAACATACTCAAAAAGTACTAAGAATAAATATACTGTAAATTGATAAATTATTGCAATTTTTTTATTATTGCAAAAACTGTGACAGGGTTAGAATGGCAATTATTAAAATTTGCATAGTTGTTTTTTTTAAGCAGTATTCTACCACAGTTTTTTAGATGTTGCAATAATAAAACTCACATTATTACCTCAAAATAACCAATTGCAATAATAAATTAATATAATTTCAGAATTTACAGCAATAAAAATAAACACAAAACTATAAAACTGAAATTAAAATCAAAACAAGATATATTAAATAAACTTGAAAAATCATCAAATAAATCACAAACAAAATTAAATGGCAGTTATTGTCAGTCACAACATACTAAATATATTTTTAGCAGATTTTATTTGTCACCTGATATGTCCCTCAAATTTATGCAGAGGATTATAAACAGACAGACAGACCCCACCCCAACCAAATTGGTGGTGGGGACAGAAATACCTTACAAATTTCAAAGATCTGCAAACTTTTTCATAAAAAATACATTTGTTTCATTTTGACTGTTTCCATTTTATTCAGGGATTGGTTTACATAGGTTTTACTGTAAAATGAAACCAGACATTATATTCGTCACCAACAAGTGAAAAATCTACTGACATAAATTTCCCATTTCATTCTATCCCTAAAGTTTATACAACTTCTTATGATATAATCCCCAGATAAATCTTCATTGGGACAGATAAACATTATTGTTTAATCTTAATCAAAGTTCCCAGTTCATTTCTTTATTATCAGCCAAGTAGTAGTCTTATTTAGTACAATAGTACTTCAATTATCTCTAATTTTAATACCAGTATGCTGTAATGAGAGTATATATAGGTCAACACTGTCCTAAAATAATTCCACAGAGATGATATTTAGTAGTTTGGTCTGTAGTGAGTAATAATAATAAAATAGTATTGTTTATACTTTAAGAGAAGACTTTTTTTAAATAAAAAAAGTCCCCATATAATAAGCCACGGAGAGCATTTACAAATTAGACCTAAGTTCAGAGTTGTAGTCCAAACAATTTTTTAAACATTGAATTTGGCATTTCGTTGTTTTCCTTTTTGTAAAATCTAATAGATGTATAGTCAAATTTGTATTAAGAGATAACCTTTGGGAAGAAAAATAAGTGACCATTTAAATACCTCTTAAGACCACTGAACTCTAAAATTAAGTTAATCCATGATGCACTATTAATAATAGGAAATGGAAAAGATGACTTTTGAAATCAAGTGGCTGCTTAAACAGGTGACCAAAGAGGCAAGTTTGACTGTAAAACCCCTTATCACACCCATAGTAAACACCTTATGTAAACACATGTTTGTGTTCAATTGACACTGCCCTGGAAATAACCTAAGGCCAAGATATTAACTCTCTGGTTAACAGACCCTCTCCATCTCTTCTCAGGACCAAAATGAGAAAACAATTCTAGAAGGCTTTTCTTAGAAAGAGTAAAAAAAATATCCCTTTTGTCTTGTATCGGATTTGATTCATGTAAAAATAACCCTTGTTACTTGGTTTAACAATAAAAAGATATAACAAAAGGCGCCTTCATGGATTCACTTACCATTTTAATAGAAATTGGCCTGAGAACCAATTTATTAATTCTGCAAGTACATATTGTGAGAGATTAACTGTCCCGAATCTTTAATCCAACACTGAAAATTTTCCATGAAACAAAATGTCAAATTGGCACCTTAACATAATACTCTTTGCAATTTTACATTTTGGGTACTGCCAAATATCAAATAGGAGAGATAACTCTTGCTTTGCAGTTGAAAGAAAAACAGAACTTCAATTAAATATTTTTATAACTTGAATTACAATTTTCATTTCCTGGGATTCTTCCTGTGGCAACTTGTTAAATGTATAAAGATAAATCACCAAAGATGTTATGAAGAAACAATGATCTAATCTTCACAAAAGATGAGAAAGGTTTCCTGCACACAAACAACAGGAACTGATAAGATAATTTACTATCGTCACAACATATTTTGTAGCGTCACAATAGACGATGTCGTTGAAATTGACGTTGGTGTATTCATCACAATAGTGTATTCATTCACAGCCTGAAATTGAAAATATTTACTAAAGGTGGAGGTTTGATAACTTAAGTTCATATTTAAAATGTAAACAAATTTAATCAAATTAAAAACAAACAACATCATGATCCAAACATGTTATCTGTAACTTTTACTTTAATAGAGTTTAATTTAAGATACATTGATAAAGTTATATGCAAAACATTTGTACATTATGTTTTCAACAAAATTTTAAATGTTTAAGCCTTATACCAAAAAATAGGTTAAATCGTAATAAAAAAAATTATTTCAATAGGTTTTGAAAAACAATTGTAAAGTCTAATATTTGTTTAAAAAAAAGAAATTTTTCTAATTTTGCTAAAATAAATGAATATTATGCCAACTTGAACTACAGAGGTTACACAATTAATTTCTTTTCAACATTCTTTAAAAAAGGTAATTAATTTTTAAATTTTCATAGATTTTACATTTGAAGTTCTGATATCACCCTACAAACCACTGCTCTAAATGTCATATTTTCTTAGCTTGCATATAAGCAAGAACTGTCAGGCTGAACATGGAATGTCCTAAATTTTGCACTGTTACTTTAACAAATTTAATAAATAATCTGTTTTTAAAAATGTGCCAATTAATTCAACCCAATATAATTTTCAAAATTTTGTAATGACAGTAAGCTTTCTAAACATACCAAATTTGATGCAATATCTAATGTTGTTAAACTTTAACAAAATGTAGAAATGGATCCACTTTGTTTATATTGCCCACTGCTGATGATGGTAACAACATAATCAATGTTTGAGATAATAACAAGAGTTGTCTCCCATATCACAATTTCCCAGTCATCAAACTAATCAACCACTGGTTTTATAAAATTTATAATCATTTGTCCTGACACTTATTCACCAAAATTTTCTGTCAAATATGTAGTCATCTTATTTGAAATGAAATTCTTGAAATAAATGTCAGGGGATTAATTCTGATTATCTTGTACTTTCAAAGTAACTTACAAACACAACTGAATTTTGTCAACATAAGAATTATTGTAATGGAATAATTAAATTTCTATTTCTACTTCAGGTGCCCATTTTGAAAAAACAGTATTGTGACATAAATAAGTTTCTATGATTAACTTCATATATATCAATGTTTCTTGAAAAACACAGAGAAAATGTGTCCATGGGACATTGATAGCCCACTCAAGCAAACAGGAAGCAGTATGATGGACCTGAAAAGAGGAGACACGATACAATTCTCCCTGATAATGCTTCAGACCAAATATCAAATCAATCCAATATACACTAGCCAAGAAATCTTTTGACGAAAATTTTACAGCACCAACATTCAATCTGTCTCAGCAAACAGGATGTAGACATAGGATGAACAGGGAAACACGATGCAACTCAACCTGGAAATGCATTTTTTTATATTTGGAATCATTTCAAGTATGAACTTAAACTGGCCTTACCTTATAAACCAGGCTATACTGATCTTTAGTGTGAACTTAAACTGGTCTTACCTTATAAACCAGGTTATACTGAGCTTTAGTGTGAACTTAAACTGGCCTTACCTTATAAACCAGGTTATACTGATCTTAAGTGTGAACTTAAACTGGCCATACCTTATAAACCAGGTTATACTGATCTTAAGTGTGAACTTAAACTGGCCTTACCTTATAAACCAGGCTATACTGATCTTTAGTGTGAACTGCCCCGGCTCTCTGTTTCCTCATTTTATACACTGTGTTTAGTATATTAACAGTCCTCTTGTCTTCATAAGACCTCATACATATATCTAATGCGATAAAACATCCAGTTCTACCTGTTCCAGGGCTGGAAATGTAAGAAAATATTGTATTTCTTTTATATAAATGAAATCCTTAAAGAGATAATAGGGTAGGTCCATGAAGGATTAATTTTGGCCATAAAATCAAGTAAATCATGATTTCAAAACATTTTTTGTTTTGTTTTTTTCATTTTTCAAATGTTTTTTTGAGAGCAAATTTATTTTTTCCTATGAAGTATTACTAGAAGACTTTGAATGAAGCATTAATTTTGGCCATAAAATCAATTATGATTTCAAAACAATGTTTTTTGTTTTTTTTTATTTTTCAAATGTTTTTTTGGAGAGCAAATTAATTTTTTCCTATGAAGTATTACTAGAAGACTTTGAATGAAGTCCTACAACTATGAATAAATAAGGGTAAATCTGATATTTGCTTTAATGTTACTTTGAAAAAGGTTTCCTGAAGCAATTGGAAAGACCAAATAAAGTAACTCTTCCTCGATGGAAACTCATGAAGATTTTTATACCAGTAGAGTGAAGGAGGATCAAAATTAGAATTGGAAACAAAAATGTCCAGCTAAGCATTTTGACTCCTAATAAACTTAAAGGACAATCTGGACTTTCAAGAAAATGGTTTACTCTTTTCAATTTTGGCATAGCTTTGGTTCAAGAAAAGATAGAACACATCTTGACAAAAGTCTCTTATTAATAGAAAATGGTTATAAGATGTAATGCACATATCAACAAATAAAATTTTGTCAGAATAATGGCTAAGACTGACATTTTTTGCAATACTCAAGGTATTTAATGACTTCATGAAGAACAGCAATCAAAGCGCTGTTCCTTTGCTTGGGATTTACTTGTACTTATGAGATTTTTGTGCCATGAATATTTACACCATATCCCCCCCTTTTTCTATTTCATATAGACATCATCACTAATGGCATATTAAAAATTGTGCCTGATTTGTTTCAATTGAACATAATCAAACATTTTAGTTCAATATTTCAGCTTATATGAGACTATATAGTTTTGAATGAATTTTCAGACATTTGTCGATAATATTCAGATAAGAGCAGTATTATTTTTCATATGCATGATTTTTTATTAAGGGCATTTTTTCACAAGGAGGTCTTTTGGAGAACTTTAAATTTCTAAAATCCCTCTTTTTCTCAGTAAAGTCTCTCTGACATTAACCTCATATCTTTTCATTTTCAAATTTCAGGTCCAAATATGACCCTCATGGACCTACTCCTTCAGTATTTCTTTAAAAGGTAATGTAGGACTTAAAATAAAATGAGGTATGCTGGAGATATCACAAATGGATCATATAATAGTTACCTGAGCATGGGGGACTGAACTGAAGGCCAAGAGGCTGGAAATCAAGAAAAATATTAAGGTATTCTTTTTGAGATTAGAAAGTAAAGTATATTTCAACCAATGCATATTCCAGAATTTTTTCACATGTATGTGACTCCCCCTTTCAGGACTTTTAGAGCATGTACAATATACTATGTTTAGAGTTTAACTTTATCTTTGATTGAGCCACATGGTATTAACTTTGCTTGATTTTTAAATTCTAGAAATTTCCTTATAATGTTCAAAACAAGAGGTTGCTGTTTTCATAGACATCAAGATCTCATACATTTTGTTGATATACATACCTGCAGTGGACAACAACTGGTGCCCCACTGTCTTCATAATAAGGCCTAGTATCAAGTACAAACTTGACAAGTGATATTGGCTCTGGAATGCCATCTAATGGCCAACATGTGTACCAGAAGTGCCGGATTTCTCTTACTAAGTTCTTCTACAATTTTAATATATGAATTCTCAAAGTAATACATGTTTTGTATATGGACATAAAGGATTTATCTAATTGTTCAGATAATAAAGTTTCAGTACTACTTGTTTTAAAAAAAAGATTTTAAAAGAACCTAGGGCTTATGTTTCATGCAATTAGCTGTTTTGTCAATTTCTTTTATCCTTTGTACACATACATTGTATTACTTAAAAGAAGAGGTAATTAAACAATTATTCTTAAAACTCGGGAAAAGATTGAAAAAAAAATAACCATGCCTGTCATTGCAATTAGTTTGTTAATCATGCAGAGATTTATAAAGAGTGTTTTTAAAACATACCACAATGCTGCTATGGAGGGCACTTTAAAATTGGGACTAAGGTTGGGATTTACTAGAACTAAAATAAGAAGTTTTATAAAACAGAGGTAAAACGTGTCCTGGTAGACACAGATGCCCCCGCTCGGCAAACAGGAAGTAGATGGACGACAGATCTGAAAAGGGGAGACATGGTACAACTCAC
>JAULBM010292885.1:0-15525 GCA_032357055.1 Geukensia granosissima | reverse complement strand
CCCGGCCGGGGATCGAACCCACGACCTTCCGCACTCGAGGCGAGCACGCTAACCATTACACCACCGAGGCGGTCAGCCTATAAGAAAAATTGATCTAATAAATCAATCAATCTATTTAAGGTGGTGATAGTGGTGATATTGAATCTCTGACAAGTGAAAAATTCCATTAGGAAGAAGGTATGAAACAACTTCATTAACCAATGCAGAAATTGGTAAAAAAACTCAGTATCACATCTTAAGTTTTATTGAAATAAGGTATTAAAGCTCATTAATTTTAACACAACCTGACGGGACTTGTCATTGTATAAAATAACCTTATAAATACAGGTTATCAGACTTGTCTGATATGAAATTTATTTTCATTTTTCATTATAAAATTATTTGAAGATCTTTGAATATTGTCTTTTTTTGGTATCAATTTTGTCCATCCGTTCAACAATTTATATCAAAACTTATTTGAGTCACTATTTTGATATATTGTTGTCCTACAGATATCGATATTTTTTGCACTTGCTCCTACGGACAGTGAGCATCCGACCAACTATGTCACAGTGAACTAGAAATTTAGGAGACCACAGACTCAAAAAAATTGCTTCATACCTAGATTTATTCCTCGAAATTGACCAAGAGGGATTATTTGTTTCTAAAATTTACAACAAACGGGATTACTTAAACATTCCTGTCGCAAACATCCCATGTTTATGTGGCAATATTCCTGCACCCCTGCCTACAAGGTTTATTTGTCGCAGTTGATTCAATACTCTCGTGCCTGTTCCGAGTATCAGAATTTTAAAAAAGAAACATAATTGCTGTTGTCGCATAAAAATCACGACAACAAGGATACATCCGATTTAGTTTTAAGTCGTCTGTCCTGAAATTTTATGGCCGCATCACGAATTGGTTGATCAATATGGAATCTAAACTACTGTCTGTAAGGGGTTCATCAGAGAATCGAATTGAAGCTTATATTTCAATACACGGTTGCACATATTAATAAACATTGTGGATTTGCTTTCTATTCAAAAAGTCGTAACTAGAAATACATACATTGTTATCTTAAATATCTGCAAGTAGGCATAACTCGTCTTGTTATTCTTCCAATGTAAACATTTTATCCGGAAATGGCGGGAAGAGAACGTCGTGCGCAGAATCGGTTATTCTATTTTCACGAGCAGGGGTTTCAAATTTTGTATCGTGTAAGGGGAAGTTATTCTGTCAGCCTTGTACAGTGTTTTTATCTTTGAGTTAATTCCCTTACACCACTAAAATTATGAAAGTGACTCCCGAGGTAAAGGAATATATAGTGAAGATGGCCCAAGCTTTTGAAAAGGATAAGGTTCGCGTTATTCTGAATTCCGCAACATAAATAACAGGATTGTCAGCATTTTAGACATTGGGAGATCCACGGTCTTTCGAACTCTAGATGAACATAAACATTACGAGGGCCCAGTTAAAAACGTGGTCTCCATAATACACAAGGAGACAGTAGAAAAGAAGAAAAAACAACCAAGCAAGCTTTGTAATCTTGATGACTTTGATATTTCTGTCATCAGAAGAACTATTCATGCCATGTCTAAAATTGGCAAGTTCGTAAGTATCTATGACATCGTACAAAACACAGAAACCTACAGAAAAACATCAATTTATTAAGTTTCCAAAGGTTGATAGTGTTTGTTAATAGTGGCCACTTGCCAACGCATGCTCGCACATAAGAGGATCAGACTTTTGGAAAGGGGGCCTGCCAATACATACTTGCCTGTAACCTCAGTATTAATATAGTACAATTTCTTATAGTCATAAACCTTTAATAGACATATTTTTGCGCTAAAAAATGTTTCTTTCACTTCTTGAAAACTGGTGTAATATAATACACACAGACAAAAAAAAAAAAAAAAAAAAAAAAAAAATTAGTATGAAATTGAAATGAAACCAGCCTGTTAAGTCTTAGAAGTTCAGGCTGGCCGACCTTTGCAGATTACTACCAACTGCCGCAATATACATGTGATTTGAAAATATGTTTACAAAATGCCCCGATATTTTTTTGTATTTTTATCCAGGTTTAAAATGTAAACTATAAGTGATACATAACCAGTAAAAAAAGAATTGTTAAATAATAAGCTGAGCTAAGTTCTGTGTCATTTCTTCTACTGAAAACAAATTGGATGAGGACTACGAATTTAACCAGATTCCCGTATGCTCCAAATAGAAATTGTTTATAGGTTTACAATGAACACAAAATCTTCTATCGGATAAAACAATTAAAATTATGATCAAAAATAATTTATATATCAGCCCACAAGATGTCCAAATGCTGGAAATTGTACAAAAGTTATCCGGAAAAAGATTGCTGAAATATTACATAATGTTGACACAGAAATATATCTCGTCGCGTTGGACGGATTTCCTGACAAATTAATATGTAATTAGTAATGCTTCTTGTCTCAAGGCTCAAGGAAATGTCCAAAAACATTTGTGCACATTCAGACTACATCCATGCAGATAATCCATAAGCTCTTTCCCATAAACTAATATTAATCTGGGAGCAACAACATTGTAACAAAGTTTAACATGAAATGCTTTAAAAGCCAGTTAACGTGACATGAACAATGATCGAAGCCGCAGTCGTGTTTCATTACAAGATGTATTCATGGGTGCTATTGCACGTAAATACATGTAGACTTTTAATCATGGGTTCATATCAAAACTGGTACCATGAAAATTAATATCAAATGTTGGCATTTATACGTTCGATTCCTGAGAATTCAAAGGCAAACAATTTAATGTTTTAAGGAAACAACCAGACATTCCATGAAGTCTGTAATCGCTCACATTGAATAGTTTCGAAACAAGAGTAACATTAAACCACTCAATATATCTTTGATTCCATTGCATCATTCAGGTTTAGACAACTAGAGGCTCCAAGGAGCCTGTAATCGCTCACCCGACTCAAAATTGTTTTGGCAAAGTCTGGCCATGGGGGCAAATTCCCAGAGGGTCCAATATTTAACAATGATTGGCCATGATGGCCCTAATGGATAGTGCCATGCAAAACCAAACATAAACTATGAGTTGTTTTTGGTCACAAAAACATATGTCTCCCCCCGAGTATACAAATATTTACTGTATGATGTCTTTTCTAAATATCATATGATAAAAATGGTGTCCCATCAACGTATGAAGTTTCGTAAAAAATCGGCTGAGTATAGTTTCAGAGGAATTGCGCTGACAAGGTAATTAATGAGAATTTTCTAAGTTTCAAGGGGCATAACTCCCACAAAAATGAGACGATCGAAATACATATGATGTCCTAACTGCATACCAAGTTTCATGAAATTCGGATCAGTAGTTAAGGAGGAGTTGGGCTGACAAACTTTGTAACGGACACACGGACAGGCCAAAAACAGTTTTTCTCCACACCATACTGGGAGGAGACAAAATTTCAAAGAGAGCTATCCAAAGTCTATTCCTCCAAAGTTTGGTTAAAACTGGCTTAATATTTTCAAAGGAGTTGACGAAAATGTAAAATTCCCTTATGTTCCAATGTTAAACTATGTCGAGCCATGGCATATTGGATGGCGCCCGGCAAAACCGAACATCTTTTAAAGAGGACCATAAAATAAACATTTCACTTAAGTCTGTTAAAATTGGGTAGCAGTTTCAGAGGAGTTGATGAAAATGTAAAATTCCCATTGGGTCCAATGTTAAACTATGTCGACTCATGGCGGCTATTATCACATTTTTTACCTTTTGACTTCTTTTATACAAAAAAGGAAAATCCTACGAAAAATGCTTGGAAAATATTTGTTGTATTTTCAATAAGGAATCATTTGCAATAACGTTAACCCTATCAAAATCGGATGAGAAATAATAAAAGTTTAAAAAATTAGGGCGTGGCCATTATATATCTATATATAATCTATATCTCAATAACAGTAAGAGATAAGCCATTACACTTATGGCCAATTATGTTGCATTTTTCATGAGGAACACAAAGAAAAGAAAACCCTATCAAAATTTGACAAGAAATAGGGAACTCTCATCCTAATAAGAGAAAAAACAATTCTTGTCCCTACCAAAAAAACGGTTGGGGCTCGATCAATCAAAATCAATACCAATATTTACCTAGTACCAATTATCCAAAAATGTTTAAAGGATTGGTTAGCTGAACAAAAGTTATCGTGCGGAAACCAACCTGTCTACTGACGAGAACGCCGACGACAGCGCCATACCATAATAAGACTGCAAATTTTTTGCGGTCGTATAACTATTAATTTAACATTGAGATCAAAAGAGAAGATAATTTGTAGGTTTTATTTCCTTAACTGTAAAACATTGTTTTTTTTATTTTTTTAGATTTCTTTGCGTACGTTGGCAAAAGAGTTGGAAAGCAAAGACATCAAAATTGCTCCTGTTATCTTGAAGAAATACATGAATAAAAATGGTTTTGTGTTTCATAAGAAACACAGGAAGCGATTTCTTCATGAATCTATGGATATACTTGCTCAAAGACACAGTTATTTACGTCAAATAAGAAAGTTCAGAAAGGAAGGGTTAAATGTACTATATGATAGACTGATGCACTATTCGATGTATCTAAATAAAAGACAATAATAACAAAATTTGTACAATCCCCTTTATAGCTAACTGTAAATCATCTGATTAATATACCAATGCAAAACCATATTCTATGTTTCTGGCAATAGAGTTCCTTCTGTACAACATTTATGTACGATAATTTAGACCAAAGATTTAGAAAATGAAATGGTTCAGCTAAAATAGTGAATTCCGGCCTAGTTCACAATTTGTTGTTCAAAATAAACTTATGTAGATATATTATGTCTGCGGCATAAAAGATACGGTTTTCATTTTTGCTTTAATGTTGTATATTTAGACGAGACATGGGTCAATTCAAACCATGCATGTGCGGGAGAATGATCTGAGAAAGAAAAGGTCCTTGTAGTATGCTTTTACCGAATTGCAAGGAATGCAGCCGTCACATTCCAAGTGGAAAGGGAAGCAGATTTATTGTCCTAGATGCAGGATCCTCAGCAACAGGATTCATCCCTGATGTTTCCCTGATTTTTACATCAAAAACAAATTCGTCGGATTACCACGATGAAATGAATGGCAAACACTTCCTAGAGTGGTTCGAATACACTCTTCTCCCAGCATTGCCTGCTCCCTCCGTTGTGGTTTTGTACAGCACGGCGTACAACATCAAAACAGATGACAGCTGGTATCCCACAAGAGCATGCAACAAAACGACTATACTACAATGGTTGCATAATGAGAACATTCAGGCCGATGAAAGTGAATTGAAAGTGAATATATTTTATTTAACATGAATTTGTTAGCCATGTTGTCCTTTTAATATAGAATTAGTAACGTTTTTTTCTAATCATTATTTAGCACATGCTTATCAATCTTCAAAAAGTTCGTGTTGGTTTTAACAGTGATATACCACCATCCAATGGTTAAGACTCGACAGTGAGGCAAATCATTACGGAGGTGTCTTCATTGAGGTCCGCCTTGGGTTAATTTAAAACTAATGAAATAGATGCTTAAATATGGTTATATTAAATTAACATATATTTATTAAATGCAAATTAGGAGTTAACAGTATTGTATTTGAAGGTTTGCCGCCAATAATTGACTGGTCGCCAGTAAACGGATATTTGTGACTATCTAATCAAAATTGATGCCGAAAAATCTTCAAAAACATTATGTTAACTCCATTCTGATGCATATGAAAAAAATAACGTTGGGAGGTGGGGGTGAAAATTATTAACGTACTGCACAGCAAATTAATGCTCTCAGTCGGATATTTTTGAAAATGGAATAAACATCGGCATGTGCGTAGTTTATCCGATGGCATCAAACGTGGATTTGATGCCATGAAAATCTCCACTTCATCCAATCAAAATCAACGTTACAAATACTATTGCATTAGAAATATTTCATGAACATCTTCGCGACACAAAGTTCTAATTTGTTTTAAAAAGGCGAAGTTAATTAAAAAATAATTATCGGCACTAACTTATTAAAGTGAAAAGTCGACATTAGGACACACCAAACGGTACTGTTTTTGTCGGATTTCTCGTGTGTTGTAAAAGATCAGAAAGAAAAATATAAGGAAACAACTACTAGGATCAAATTGTTCGTCCTGGATATTTTCACTCTCCTGACTTTTTGTTTTTAATTCAAGTAAAATTTGTTTCAAACTTGCTCAGATTCCTCAACGAGAAAAAGGTAACATTGCCATGCTAGGTCAAGTAAACTAAAAAACCTTAAAAATCAAATTTAAATTTATTATTGTCCAATTGAAAGTAAGTAAATGTAAAAACATTTTAAGAATATACCTGCCTGACTGAATTTTTTTCCGTAATTTTATTTTAGATTTAACTTTCTCCTTTTTTTCCAAGGCCCGCAGTCCAACGAACAAGGTGCTGATTTGATGTGGCCTTATTGTTATAATTTATTGCATTAAAGCAAAAAAAAAATCTATTGAAAGGTGAATAATACGTAAACATGCAAATTGGTATTGTAGAAAGAGCTGCTAATAAAAGTCAGACACAACAAATCAGAGCAGGTATATGTTATATTTCTCATTTTGTATACATTTTGATAAATTTCTAATTTACAAAATGGGAAATATAACATATACAAGACAGACGTACTGGCTATGGAGTATGGGCATAGGGCAATTCGATTGCCAGTTCGACATTGTGAGCTAAACCCAATTGAACTGATACAAGGTAGTTTCTATAGTATTAGTTAATAATTTATTATAAAGAAAATAAAACATTCTTGAATTTACAACTGTGAACGTATGGAATTAGTCTATAAGAAAGGTGGGGATTTTACTATGAAACGATGAAAACAGTCGCGTTTCAATGGTGTAGGAAAAGAATGATTTTCCGGGACATCTGCTCTTATTATTAAGCTATAGAAGTCTTCCTTTGGAGAAGAACTAAAAGGATATATTTCTCAATTATATTACCGTTTATACCTATTAAATTTTTATAATTGTTACTTTATTTTTTGTAGGTGAGGAAATAATTTCTTATCTGGATTTTATTGTTAGAGTGTTGCAGCTGACTAGAAAGCTATTGAGCCAAGGGTTTCTCAGGGAAAGATTAGAGTCATCACTCCGGATGTTTTTCGGTCGCCATCATGATTTGGTTGACCGGTACAAAATATCGATTTCACAGATGACAATGGCTATCTTTTGACTGTCATGAATACAAATCCGTTCATATACCAGTTGTGACTAACATCGATTGTGACTATACACCGGCTTTAAACTACTGAGTAACACGACGGGTGCCACTAGTGGAGCAGGAGTTGCTTACCTTCCGGAGCACCTGAACTCACCCTGGTTTTGTAGGGTTCGTGTTACTCCAGCTTTGGTTTTCAGTGTAGTGTTGTGTGTTCTATGTTTGTCTTTCATTTCATTTTGTTGGCCATGGTCTTGTCTGTGTTCCGACTTTGATTTCTGTCTGCCCCTTTGGTATCTTCAAATTCATTGTAGTATGTGATGTTTCTGTCTGCCTCTTTGATCTAGAGATTTCTAGGTTTGCCTCTGGTCTAGTGTTATCTTGCTCACCTCTAGTAGGTGATGTTTCTACGTATGCCTCTGTGATCTAGTAGTATTATGCTCACCTTTAGTATGTGAGGTTTCTAGGTTTGCCACTCTGGTCTAGTGGTATCTTCCTGACTATAGTATGTGAGGTTTCAAGGTTTGCCTCTCTGCTCTAGTGGTATCTTGCTCACCTATAGTTGGCGAGGTTTGTTTGTTTCCCTGGTCTAGTGTCTAGTTGTATCTTGTTCACTTCTAGTATGAGGTTATATGTTTGCTTCTCTGGACTAATTGGTCTAGTGGAATTTTGCTCATCTGTAGTGTGCGAGGTTTTAAGGTTCGCCTGTCTGGTCCATATAAAAACAAGTTTACTAATGGTGAATAAATTTGGAGAATTTTTATATGCTTTATGTAGAGTAACCTCTCACCAGTAACATTAGAACCAAAACATTGGAAGTCCAACATACAAACATAGAAAAAAAGTACTCATATCCAAAAATTAGAAATCTATATTTTACTCACCTCTTGTGTGATGTTTCTAGGTTTGATCACTGGTGAGTCAAACAAAACACATTTACATAAAGTGAGATATTGTGCTTCTTTGCTATAAGCATTTGGAATGAAGGAATAAGAGCAGACTGATCAGAACATAGTTTGAATGATTTGTTCATGAAGCATGACATGTCTTCATACAGATTCTGATTTTAAAGAAAGAATATAGAATATATGCCAAAAAGACACAATCCACATCTTTTCTGGGTTTGCATTGCATAATTTCTAGTTACGATGTTGCATTAGTTCAACAGTCAGTCACAAACTGAAGGTTTTGGTCTAGTGCAAAGCAGGGTTTACTAATTCATTTCTCATCAATATTCTCTCATTCTAAATATGCATGAAATATTTGTGTTTGTCTTTTAGCAACATTCAGTAAATCATCCAGCCAGTCTTAACCAACAGATAAAACTACATAAGCTAATTTATACAGCACAATTTGACTTGTTTTCTCCAAGTCTGTTGCCATCTTGTCGGTAGTTGTGGCATGCTGATTTTTGTTTTTTTTTAACTATTTAAAGATAAGAGTGGGAGGTTTTGGCACTATCTTGACTAGTGTAAACCCACCATATTCTGCCCTTGTACCAAGTCAGGCTATCTACTTGTTATTCTTTGCATGTTTTTTGTGTCTGTTTATGTCGATTTTTCAGCCAAAAATGTTATTATCATGGCCTATAAAAACGTCTTTAAGCTCCTGTACCCAAATATTCTATGTCAAAGATTGGTGTATAGGAATGTTCTGCTGTGTTTTTCCTTTGTCTATTACTAAGTGTATAAAATAACACATAAATTACATTTAGTTTGTTTTATTTTTAAAAATTGTCTTAAAATATACAATAAAATAATTAACAACAATTTATAGGTTTTCATAATTTGGTCACAAATGAAATATTAAAAATAAACCAATCCCTCAGTAGTTCCTTTATTACAATGTGATTTCTTTAACTTTACATGACACATAAAAATAATAAAAATTCTCCTTTTAAAAATCACAAACAATGGACGGCAACATTATAATCTACATGTACCAAAATTGCATTCCATATTGAATTTTTGTACAACTATCTTAAAATCACTTTGGGAGGATCAACAAGGAAGGTTCACCGCAATATGAAAAAAAATTAGCAACTGAAACATCACAAATCCATTACCATGATAAGTTGTACAGCTACCCTGTTAGAATTTTAAATCTGTGATCTCATGATTAGGTCTCCTAGTAACATTGTCTCCTAGCAATATGTAACTTGTCTTGTTTGGATATTAAAATCATTGTACAACTCAGATATTCACTTGATGGTTAACGATTTCCCAGCTTCTCTAACAAACTTTGGTAACTCAAAAACTCAAGAGACCAATTAAAAAAAGACTGTTCAAATAATCTTGGTCTGAACATATGCAAAGGATGCTCAATGAACTGAAAAAAATATGTTGTTTGAGGCATTCAACAAAGTTGGACTGCATAAATTAAGGTTCTAATTGAAAAAAATAAAGTGCTTGATTTTACACAACCTCAACTTGTCCAAAATATGATGAAAAGTTCAACCGGAACAGGTAGGGGGAAATTCCAGGACTACACCACTAAATTTTGAACAAATGGCATCTAAAAGGAAATCGCCATTCATAAATAAAAGTACAAGCACAGTCTAAAGACCATACCTGTTCAAAAATCACAATTAGTTATAAAACTACCACAATATTAAAAATAACTAGACAACCATACAAATATATAAATAGAAATACAAAATATTACTGTAAAACCATAATATTACAAAATCACCAACATAACAGGTTTTATCATTAAAAATACTGCTGATTAAATTTGTATAAATATATCTTTAGAAAAAGAATTTAACAAGAAAAGATAAAAAAATTTAAAGTTACAGTGAAATCTATCTAAACTTCCCTCCATAGTACCGATTTATTTCTCTAGCAATGATGACATTTTATAATGTTTGATAATAAAATATGATATTTGATGAAAGATTCAGGACATATCGTGAAATCCATTGTTACTTGTGACAATTCCTCCCAAGGCTTACATCAGTGTCATCAAGGCGTAGAGCCTTTACCTCCACAGTTTTAGTTGATATCCACTGTTACCTGTGACAATTCCTGCTTCATCGCTTTTGTTGATATGATATATAGAATTCAATATGTAATTTTTCATATCACAACCTTTTATCAAACAATATATTCTCCCACCAGCAAGCTTTTATGATATTGACTTCTCTGGGTGGTAATGTTAGATACAAACAAACAATATGACATTCTATATTTGTCAACTATGACAATTTATTACAAACACAAATTACACAGGAATTACACTATAAAATTGCTGCTGTGGGTGTTTTCTATAACTTCTCATTATAGAGGTATTATGAAGTTTGTTTAGACAGATTTCACTATAATAACAGCCATTAAGCAGTGACAGTGGTGCAAAAGCAATGTGAAAGGTATACAAAATAAATATAAACATGTAAAGGTACTGGTGAAAACTAATTCACTGAAGTATTTCTCTCGATATCGAAAAAAATGAGAGAACAACAGTGTAATTAGTAAAAAATTTTGAATTTGCGACTAAAAAACTTTAACAAAACTTATCTTGACTTTTTATTGTAACAATAGGTAAGTTAAAACTCTTGTGCTAAATAATAAAGTCCCTTGGTTAGTAAACTTAATGTAAAGTAATTGAATATATTCTTAATTGAATTCATCAAACTGCATGTCAATCAGCATATGAAAGTGTTGAAGCTTTCTATATAATATTCATGTAATGGTACTTTCTAACAAATTGATACATTATATATCAATTGCACACAGTTACATCACTACATAATATGGCTTGGCATGATAGTCCACAAAATTCAATCAATAACATAATAAATGCCCCCAGGGCTACTGATTTATCTTAAAACGGACATTATTTCAACGTCAAGAATAATGTTTAAAATCACTATATGAGGTTTGTAAAATTTGAATATTGAGCTCGGAAATATATCCTACTATACTCTGACAGACATTGAAATAAAGTATGATAGGGCCTTATTTGGCTCCTGATTCAATGTAAAAATAAACTTGCATTTAACTTTCAAATTTTGTTGGATCCTGTTAGTGACATCATAATGACGTCTTAAACAAACATTTTTATAAAACCCGTGGTATAATGTAAAGTTTCATTATTTAACATCAAGATAGGCCATATTGCAAAACCATTACACAACTTTCATTTTTGGGGGCCAAAAAGGGTACTTAACATACCTTGTCCTTTTTCCACTTTTATATTTCCTGAGAAAACACAAGAACTATGTGTTTTAATTCTATTGAAAAAGGAAGTATTTACACATAATACAATATCACATTTTTTGAGATGGGTTCAAAGTATAATAAATGTCTGGTATTAATTTGCAGCTGATTGTATAAGATTGTTGTCATGTAAATGATGTCTTGTACACAATACAGATTAATTGTAAAAAGGTTAAAAATAAATTTAAACAGACTGTGAAAAAATTGTATCAAATATCAAGTGTATCAATAAATGTGTAAAAAGATATTGATATTAAACAATTCTTAAAAATGACTATTTAATTCTTCATCCATAGTCTGTTTGTAAAACAAAATTACCATTATGCAAATGTAACAAAAATGGGTGGTTTAAGGATGTCAGATTTTGCTTTTACTGACCTCCATTTATAAACTTACTAAGACTACATGATTGCAGTATCACAATGAAGTGTACATACATAATACATATATCACAATTTTTTATGTCTGTTTATCCAAAGATGGGAACACTTCTGTGGATCTTGGCATCATGTGTGTGGTCGTCGTAGAATACATCTCGGGCTTTAATACTCCTGTAATGAGAAAAATACAACTCACTCTTTATAGGAATAATAAAACATTAAATTAGAAATGAATGCTTCTTTTTTGTGGTTTCATTGGTTATAAAAGACTTAATGTGTAGCATATTTTGTGTGTGCTCCACTCACACAATCAAGGAACATTTCCTTGGTCTTCTTTATCTTTATAAAAACATTTTATTTGTTTGGGACAGTCTAGAGCTCTTCCTATGGTGTAAGATTCCACCACTGTCCAATGTCTTGTGAAACAATTCCCTCCTTTGCTTACAGAGATGGAGTATGATCTCCTTTATTTCTACCTATATCTTGTCTTAAAAATCATAGCCCACCAATAATAACAATTTCTGCTTTATGAACAAGATGTATTTACCTTGATACATATGGTTCCAGCCTTCTCAAGGTTTCTGTTGTATGGATATCTTGTCCATGGGAATGTACAGATGTACTCTTAGTAAATCCATCTGGTTTTTGTTGCTGAACATCACCACGAGTATGACCCTCACGGTCCTTACCAACAGGAGTAGGATCTGGTCCAAATCTGAAGTGCATAAGTTTGGTGTATTTCTAGTTACAGTTACAGAGGTTCTCAAATAGAATGATGATTTTTTTAAATAATATTGATGCTGTAAAGATATTGGTAATAATAAATATGATAATAGAAATAATAATAGTTTAAGGTTTTGACTGCCATCATCAACATCATTGTTTTGTTTTGTTTCTTTTTTTGTTTTTGTTTTTGTTTTTGTTTTTGTTTTTTTTGTTTTTGTTTTTGTTTTTGTTTTTTTTTGTTTTGTTTTTTTTTTTGGGGGGGGGGGGGGGGGGGTTGTTAATTTGTCAATGTCAATTTATTTGGCTTACCATTTAACATTAAATTTGACCTAAACCTATGTGTAAATCATACACAGGGAATCTACAAAGGTTTAATATACTAGTTAAACAACAATATCATCAAAATTTGATAGTAAAAGACATCTTGTTCTTTTACTTATAATTACTCATATTTATTTAAAGATTATTACTTTGGTTATGGGACATGAATACCGTACAGCAGGTTATTTTCGCGGGGTGCTAATTTAAGCTTATTTTAGCATTCTTAAAAGAATAGCCAAAATAAATTCCGTTAAAATTTCCGTCTGAAGTCAAGAACAATTCTTTGCGTAAATTAGGTATTCCCTAACAAACATGAATTATGGTCGAAACTCTTATTATATTATCACTATTATTATGCAGGCACAATAATGCCTCATACCAAATATTAAATCAATCCAACATATACAAGCTGAACAATTTTTTACGAAAAATTTAACTGTACATACAGAGAGTTAAGGGTAAAATTTAATTCCTACCTCGTCTTAATGAGGGGGATAAAAATTGCAAGTGCCAACCATACTGACAATATTAATCTACAAGTAGAGTTATACCTGGTCATATAGTGTGTTGTAAATCTTCTATAATCATCATGAACTGCTACAAATCTATCATTATTTTCACTGTATCCAGATAATTCTTGTTTTCCTACATCGGTTCTTTCTAATCTGTCAGCCTCGGTCTTACTTGGTCGCTGTTGTCCTCTAAATACATCTTTTGTGATGCTGTAATTAAATCAATTTGGAAAGAAAATTAGTTTTGTTTTTAAAATATAGTTGAGAAGTAAGTATTACAAATGTTTTGCATGCTACACTAACCTAAAGATCACTCTCAAAACTTGTCACAATAAAAATCACTGTATGGCCAAGAAAATATATGTTTGTTTAAGGTCAAATTGTGATCAGGAAAAGGGTAGGTAGGAAAGCAAAGTCATTTGATTTTTTAGAACAATTTTTTATAGACTATACAGGGGAAGGCTAAAGATTTGATGGTGCTAGTCCTAAAAAGCACTTAACATTGACTGGCAGGCATTTTTGGCTGAACAATTAGGAAGTCGGGTAATCTTAAACAAACATATTTTTTTCAGTTATTTCCTCAATGAGGACACAATCAATAATGAATGTTTATAAATGGAGTAATTTCCTCAATGAATATAAAATAATTTATCTCACATGAAAATTCCATAAAATGAAGGAATTTCCTCAATGAATATAAAATAATTTATATCATGTAAATTCCATAAAATGGAGTAATTTCCTCAATAAATGCAAAATGTTTATGCATATGAAATTCCATAAAATGGAGTTATTTTGAATTGTTATAACAATTAAAAGAAACCCTGTATTTGCTACATGCTATTTACTAATAATGGAGAATTATATTTAGAATGATCACTAAAGTGTATAATACCTAGAATGGTTGTTCGGGTGTGTCATATTCAGGAAATCTGCTGGGTCTGATTTCTTTGTTCTCTGTAATCTAAGGTTAGGTATATCATCAGCCCTGTCATAAGCCTGTAACATAAACATTAAAACATATAACTGATGAAAAAAATGCTTCAATTTAGAAAAAAATCTAATGCAATGCCATTCAGTCACTTTATTCCTTACTTCGGTTCTAAAGCAATGACAGGAGGAGAACATTGAAATGTGCATAATTCTCTATATTTAGTCAAAACTCATTTCATTCTATTTTAAATCAATGCTTTTGAAAAATGACAAATGAAATATACAGATCATTGTTAAAAAAGTCACTAAATTGTTATTTTGTTTAAAAATTATTATTTGGAAATATGCAAAAAAAAAATCCAAAATGTGAATTACAAAATATGAAGGAATTAAAACTGGAGTAATTACAGAAAGAGATGAAAGAAATCTACGTACATCATTTGGATTTCTGTGGACATATAATGGCTTGGCTTTTTCTCTTGTAAATCCTGTTCCTCTTTCTGACCCTGAAGCTAGATTAGGTAATGGCTCATCACCCTAAAACAAAATAATAACAATAAATTAGCTAACAGCTCATCGACAAATTAACCAGGAAACTATAACAAACCCAGGTTTTGCAGAAGACATAGGCAAAAAACAGTGCACTCAAAATTTTTAGTCTTTTACACAGAGATGAAGAGAAATCCCCATTCAAATGTATTACATTTGTGAAAGTAAAATAGTTTTTAGATATTACAATTTGGTTTGACTGTTGACATTTCAAAAAAATGTAACCACCTATTTCATTTGTTCTGGATATCTCAAGGTTGTTATCAGATCTAAATAAAAACATATTTTAATATATGATATTGCTATTTTTTCAACAGTTATAAACTTCAATATAAACTTGAGAAAAAACAAAGGGTCAGCATTGTAATAAAGAAAAATTTTGAAGTTATAAACAAGTGAGCTTTTCGGCACAAAATAACAAAGAAAGCACAAGGAAAACTGTAATGCTGGATTTTGTAATGTCAAAATATCTGTTATTTGAACTGTTCATTAACATAAACTAGAGGCTCCAAGGAGCCTGTAATCGCTCACCTGACTCAAAGTTGTTTTGCAAAGTCTGGCCATGGTGGCAACTTCCCAGAGGGTCCAATATTAAACTATGATTGGCCATGATGGCCCTAATGGATAGTGCCACACAAAACCAAATATAAATTTTAAAGAGGGCCATCCA
>JAULBM010292874.1:0-15525 GCA_032357055.1 Geukensia granosissima | reverse complement strand
AGTGTAGTGTTGTGTGTTCTATGTTTGTCTTTCGTTTCATTTTGTTGGCCATGGTCTTGTCTGTCCTCGACTTGACGGTTTCTGTCTGCCCCTTTGGTATCTTCGAATTCCTAATTTATTTCCTTAAGATAAAAAAAAATGTTGGAGAACAATATTTATATTTGATATACCTTTTAATGTTTTTTTACGGAACTTACTTCAACATAAGATTCTGTAAATTGAGATTGCTGTTAAGTGTGTTCGCTACTCTGTTTAAAAAGAAAAAAAAGGTTTCAAAAGGTTATAATATTGTTAAAGACCTTGTATATTGATACTAAATTATGAGATAACATTGACGGGTCTTTGAAATCATTTACAAGATATAAGCATTTGACAATTTTGCGAATAAATGGTTCCTCTGGATTTTTCATAGGTTTTAGCCTAGTATATTTTCTATTTCAAAACCAAACCAGAAATAATAATGAAAATTTATCATTTTTTTATAAATATTTGTTTTATGGAAATCGGATAAGAAGTCCATTGTTGAATACCCATGTGAGAGATCAAAACTGCATAGTGCAAAGCGCAAAATAAATTTGAAAAAAAAGAGATAAAACGAAAACAAAAAGAACAAGGCATGGAATCCATGAAACTAATTGTGGTATTACCGGTAACAGGACCATAACTAGTTGATATAGACTAGTACCATGTGGATTAATCAATTAATGATGGCGACCATGAACTTTAGGAGAGACAATTTCAATCTTGATTGGATTAATCCTTGTTGTAATAATTTATGCGACAACAGAAATGCTCTCTTAAGAAAATCCTGATACTTGAAACAGACAAGAGAATATCAAATTTACTGCGAAACATAAATCCCGTAGGCAGGGGAAGCAGGAAATATTGTCACATAATTATGGGAATTCTCCAGTAGGAAAGTTAAAGGCATTCCCTTTGTCGTATATCTTAGAAACAAGTTTTTGTCAATTTCGAGGAATAAATCTAAGCATTAGCAGATGTTGTTGAGTCTGTGGTCTCCTTGATTTCTAGTTTGCTTGGATATAATTGGCGAGATGAACAGTGAACGTTGGATGATTAATCAATACAAAAATGCCATCGATTAAGCCAAAGGTAAACGATCTGACCAATTTATTTTTGTTTTTTCGAAGGAGTCCAATTCTCCTTCAAGCGAAAATAAATAAAAATCACCAGGTAGGGGCGCACAATTTGTATCGATTGGAATGCCAAAGGTTTATTAAAAAACTCGCAAACCGAATTCTTCAAAGCGTTTTGAAAATATCACAATTACTGTATATATTAGAACAAGCGGTGTGTTCTTTTACACAGTAAGACATCTTTTTTACCTTAAACGAAATATTTATTTCTGATATTTTCAATTTGTTTAACAAAACACTCATACATGTATCAATTCCTTATGAAGGTGGGATCGTAGCATAAAAAATATCAAAAATTTAAATATTTGTACAGAATTTTAAAGAATCTAATATCAGGTATTGATTCAGATCTTTCGAAGTTTTTTTATCAGACTTGTTTTACATGAAAGTTATCAAATGATTTTTTTTACAAATTAGCTGCATTTGTTAAAATTATAAAGCTACATGTAAAAGGCTTGTAAACTACCAAGGGCTCATTTAAACTTCAAAAGCTATCGTCGCTCGACTGACGCGCGACATTCGCCAAAATTCGTGCGATTTCACAGACGTCTCGCGAAAATCACTGAGTGTTTAATATTAATGTCGTTTGTTTTACTTTTTAATCTCAGCGAAAATCCCGTCTTATATTTTTGCTTTGATTTTACCTTTGAAACAGAATCACTTGGTTGATTCATATGGTATCAGTGTATATCAACTAGAAATGGATCTGTTACCTGTAATAAAAAAATAAGTTAACCCCCTCTCGGATTGACGTTAACCGGATATGGGTTTAAGGATTCAACGACCGGTGTTGTGCGCATGACAAGTGATGGTTACCTTTCATGAGCACCTGATTACACTCTTGTTTTGTAGAGTAGTTTGTGGATTCAAAGCCTTTGTTCCTTTGGTACCGTTTAATCTTTTAAGTTTGTTTTAAATATGTCTTGTCTCTTTGGACTATGCATTTCTGATCTTTTTCATAGGTTTTCTATACTGGGCTCATTTAAATTCAGAAAAGACAGGTTTTGCTGTCTCGATTTGCGATATTCAAAATAAGTTCTCTAGGTTATATTTTAATGATGTAGAAGTTCGGGTTATTAACTGCAAAGATATCGTTAGATAAGCGGTAAGTTTTCCTAAATTTATCTTTTAAAACACGTTTATCTATTAAATCAAAAAATTCCCAGATGAAATAAAAAAAACAATATTGTAATCAATTAGATACTTTAATATTATTTCATATTAAAAAACGATCAATTCTCTCATCCATATCATTAGTATTGTGGGTGATTGCATTGATCGCTTATTTTTCAATATTAAATATTGTCATTTGAAACGATTCCGGTTCACACTAAAAAACTTATGAAAAATTGGTAAAATCTCACGAAGACAGAATGGCTAGTTCAAATTAAAATTGTTTGACTGTGGACTTTACCTTCTAATTTATCAAACCGTTGATTAATCAAAGTGGAAAATCTATGATAGGCATTTATTAACTACTCTTGTCACATTTAGACCTTGAAATATACATGACAACGGCAACTATATGGTCTGTTGAATGATGATATGTATATGTTATAGGGATTTTGAAAGCTAGATATCGTAAAATATCATCCCGTGAGCCAAAATATGAATCTTTGCGGCGAGTGGGCGTAGCGAACGAGTCCAAAGATTCATATCATGGCGAGCGGGGATGATATTTCAAAATATCATAGCGTTCAAAATTCCGATAACTTATTTTTCATCGTTCAGTTTTTATAAAGTGTTTAAATTATCAAGCTTTTATTCAGATTCTCCGAACTATTTGCGGGAAATAATTTGCAAGTCTTGATATTTATCCGCAGATACTCCTTTAGTTCTATAATACGCAGTAAAATAGTCTATTCTTAATTAGTTTTTACCAATACACGACCCCAAGATTTTGATTTTATTATTAAAGTATAATCGCGTATGCATCAAAAAGGTCTTTTTAATCAAATACACTACGTTTTATATAGATGGAAAAAAGAAAAGCTTGTCATCAAACAAAAATCCGGGAAACAGTAAGCCATGACGTCACAGGTAAATCATCAACGTTATTTATGTAAACAACGCCAGCTGGGAGGTGGAAACGTAGGATTACTTAATTACCGCTTCAGTTTGCAATAACATTTCATAAAATATAGGTAGGTTACATTTCTTTATGTTGGTTGTGCTGTTCAAAAATTTTTTTGCATTATCGTCCCAGGAATTCCAAAAAGAGTACCAGCAGGATATATCAGGAAGTCGGAGAGACGTAATTTTCAAGAGAACTTTTCATTTGTTCCTCGGCTTTTACTAGAAACAAGTCTTTTGTTAAAAGAAAGATCACATAAAACTTTATTAGAAAATTGCAATTAAGAATAGCATGATGTCAAAAATGATTTAAAATACTGTATGAAACTTTGGGAGAATTGATGGATATATTCGGGTCAAACGCTGATATATTCGGGTTAAGTTCATTTATACGCGCTCGTTACGATACGACTTTTACTGAACTGTTCAACAAGTCGATATAGCGATGGGGAAGGATAATAAGAGTTACTTAATGACAAAATTTTGGCTGTATGTCAAACTAATAAAAAATTTAAATGTCAGTTTAATGCTTGCATAACAGTTATTGCCTTTTGGGATAACAAGACTAGACTATATAACGATACAATTTCTATATAAAAAACATATAAAATGAGTTAGAAAAGGTCAATTCGCACGTGAAACGATATTAATTTTATTGCATTGGTATCGTCTCCTGAATTAAATTTACTTGGCTAGCACAAAAACTACTTTCTAATTGTACCAAGATACAGATTTATTGGATATCTGTATATGAAATTAATTTATTGGATTCCAAAAGCTAGAAGTCGACTTGAAAAATCAAAAATATATCATTTATATTTATACAATAATAAACCAATTTTATGCCTTCATATTTGTGGGCATTGCATTATTTTATCTTGACACGAATATATATTTACATAACCTTTTGTTTTGATAAATATGTGTAATATTTTGACATTCAACAGTCTCTTTAGCCTTTCTATTAGAAACTCCTTATCATATTTGACAGACAGGTAAGAGTCTTACAGTTACTGAATTAGAAGAAAAAATTAAGGAAAATGTCGATGAAACTATACTTCGTCGCGCAACGATCAAGCGACGAAGTATAAATGAGCCTTAACCGCAAGACTTATGGAGGACAGTTTCCTTGGCATTTCCCATATTTCTCTCTTAATATTTCAGTAACGAATGTTACAAATAAATGAAGCAATTAGACAAACAGTGTCTATGTTTAACAAGTATGTGCAGTGTATACTTTTACATTCCCGAAAACAAATTGTTATATTATGTATCAAGGTTGAATTAATCCATGGTTAGCTAATATTAAAATTTTCTATAACCGTTCTGTTACTTCAAAATTGCTATTAGTCTGGCTAATATAATAAGGAGTTTCCAATAGAAAGGCTGCAGCTGATACTTGCAATAATAAGTAATTATATTTGGTTTGCAGATGGCTGCCCTAAAAATATTTTTTTGGCAGATTGAGAAGTCAGCTTTGTGCGACACAATAAACTTTTATTCGGAAAACGAATCAAATGCAATGAAATTATTATTTTTTTCACGTACGAATGATCCTTTTCTATTTCAAAATGAGTGTGAGAGTTTTTTATATGGAAATTGTATCGTTATATAGACTGGTCACGTAATCCCAAAAGGCAATAGCTGTTATTGAAGCTTTCAAATGACCTTTGAACTTTTTATTCATCAGACATAGAGCCAAGATTTGGTCAATAAGTAACTCCTACATCAATAAATATCATGGCATAAACAGACGATTAAATAGTCGATGTCATGTATATTTCTAGATCTGAATATTACAAGAGGGGCTCATACAATGTGCCATCGATTTTTGTCTATTTCGTTATATCAGTGGTTTTTTAAGAAGAAAGTAAAATACATGTACGTTGTAAAACAGTTTAAAAAAAATATTAGACATTCTGTCTTCATGGCATTCAGCCCATTTTCAAACTTTTTAAAGTGTTAAGTGGGATCGTTTAAAAGGACGATATGTAACATTGAAAAATAAACGATCAATTCTCTCACCCAAATCACTAATGATATGGATGATAATTGATCTTTTATTTTCAAACCAACTATAATGTTCAGAATTTAATAATAATAATTAAAAAATATCCGATTTATTACAATAAACTTTTAATTTCTCCTGGGATTGTCATTGAATTAAAAGATAAATTAAATAAGATATCCTGGCAATTTGACGATATTTTTGCAGTTAATAATCTTCACTTCTTCGAATACGTCACTTCAATATACCCCAGAGAAGTTATTTTGAAAAAGCTAATAAGGACAGCAACACTTGTCCTTTTTGTTTTGTATAAATACAAATATATCTTTTAAAGCATTGCATTGTATTTCATTTAATCAAATCTGAAAACCCACGATGTTTCAGTGCATTTAAGTGAATCTAGCAAAGCTTAGTTATGTCGATTATTTCGGTTCTGATGTTTGTGCTTATTCATTGTCGTTGTATTTTAACCAACACTTTACTTTGACTTCGAGGACTGCTGACGAGTTGTAAATCAACGAAATTGTCCTACATTGCATCAAATTGATATTTGTATTTTTTAAATATTTATTAGCATTTCCCTGTACTTTAATCAATATAAACTAGACAATTTTGCATATAAAGTGTTATTTTACCTATAACTACATGATTCCTATTCAAATTAATATTTAAACATTAAGTCAGTCGCCATCATTAGTGGTATGGCTAAAATTTTTAGCTGCTGTTCTTCTGGTACAAGAGAGGCAATGCGATAAAATATAATACGATGATTTAAAGGACAACTTCATGAACACATTGTTTAAATAAAACTCTAAAAAATAGATATTTTATTACCTTTGGACGCATCAGTATGTTCTTTCTCAAGAGTATCTCTTATATCTAACCGGCACAGATAATAGTGCGGTTATATCGGTTATGGTATCACTAATAATGATACGTGATAAACTTGCAGGTTCTCTCTATACACAGTTTTCTTTCTCACGTAAATTTTTGGAATTCAGAGTTATTAATTGTAATGTTCAACCAAAGAACGAGGCAAATGAAAATCCAGCGAAGTGTCAACTTGCTCATTTAAAGATTTAGAATAATGGATTTTCCTTGCTGGTATGAAACTGTAATCCTTTTTTATCAGCACTTTTCATTGAATTTCGTGGCCATTCCTGTTAAGTAGAATAACAACAGCTTAATGGTACCCATTCTAACCGGGCACAGGAGCGGTCTCCAGGGCTCGACCCAGCGCGAACCCAAGGTGGCGGATACGGGAGGCCCTCTCGTTGGGGGGTTGTCAGTTTATAATGCAGAAAGCCTTGTCGTGGACCATAGTTGGTGGAGTGTTTGGAGAGTGTTACGCTCCTTACCCTTAAAAGACCCCTTTTCATAGTTTTGTGCCGCTATAAAAGGCTAAATTATATGTCCCTTCACATCATTCCATTTTTTCAGTGGCAGTCAAAAACCGCTGCCCTGTCTGTCCCGTCCCACCCTTTTTTCGATATTGATAATTGTTGAACTTGTTCTAGTCCTGAATATGCATGAAATATTTGCCACTGGAAGTTAAGCAACCAACAATCAATCAATCGACAAAACAGAGCCCTTTTCATGATAAAAATTTTTCTCATTTGACCTGTAGTCATTAACACGACCTCTCATATTTCGCCTTCGTTTTCTAATAAATGACAACATTTATTGCACTTAAAACTTCATTTTTTGAAATGTAAAAATGAAATGATATAAGTTAATCTATCAAATCATGAAATGTGTTTTCAAAATCTACTTATTACAGCAATTCATGTAGAAATAAATCAAATCCATTTTCGAAAATTTAAAATAACTTATTTACTTAACTAAATTGAATTCTTTTTTTATAAAAAAAAGTCGGTAAGCAGATTTCTGTAAGCAAGCAAAGTAATACTAATTAAAATTATTTTACGTCATCTTTGTTGGTTTTTAAGGGAGTAGACCTATGTAAATGGACATAACTTTTGACAATCTTTGGTATGTTTATGTCAACCATTTTTATATATCTAATGTAAGCATCTTATTAACAAAGATTAATTTTGATCTGTATCAATTGAATGCTTAAAGAACTGTTTATGTAACTAAATAATATAAACATATTACTGATTTCAAGAGTTATCTCCCTCAACCCAGGTCTACCACCTTAAGTTCAATACTGCATTAAATTCAAAGGTTACAGTTTATATAATGACTTAAATGTTATAGGCAAAACGTCTTCTTGTCTTTGAATGACAGTTTTAAATTCATGTTTCGTCCTATTAAAACATTAACGGGGAAACTATTTTTAAGCAGAACGTTTATTTTTCAAAATTATCAAAATCAACATAAAAGAACTTATTGCTTCGGCTACCGATAACGTTAAATCTGAAAGCTGTCTACTATTACTAAAACTTAAAATTGAAGGTTTCTCCTGCGCTTAAACCATTATAAACGTGTGCGGTTACGTTATTTGTGATAGTACACGATTGGTGATATATGCAAAAAGCATATAACAGAATATATGTCCAACAAGAACATAGTCACATTCGTTTGAAGTAAACATCTCATAACTCTAACATGTACTAAGAGAATGGTTTCAGATTTGAAAAAAAGAAATTATACATTATTTAGAAAGCGGGGTACAGTCGGTTTGTTTTTATTTGTAAAGTAGTAATTGTTTACCTATATATTGGTTAGAAAACATATCAAGAGAAACACTTTTATTAGGTGTCATCATGTGTCATTATAACATCTAGAAAATCGAGTGAATGAATGACAGACAGGCAAGTAGTACGCAATAAATTCAAGTTATAATCAAAATGAGCAAATTTGACCAATTAAATTACTTTTCCTTAAATTATTTGTCTTAATATATTTGAAAAAGATGGTTTGATGTGTTTATTTTATTTACTTTGATGTATTAAACTGTTGTTGTTGTAATCCCTCCTTTGATATGGATTAAATAGCACCCGTTATCCGCAAAACTTTCATTAGCATTCTGACCATAATTAACCACGTGATTTGTTTTAAATACCCGGATTGTCTAGAAGAATCTAAGATAATAATGTAATAACATAACGTAAATGGCTATATAGCAATATTATCATTAAAGATTGTGATCAAAGGATTTATTTTGAAATCAAGTCTTATTGACATTTTCGCTATTTATCTTAATTTTTTCAAGTTGTGTACTTTCCAACACTATTGGGTTAAATATCAATGTTTAAAGGGGTACCCAACACCATCACGATAATTAATTTCCACTCATTCAATTTTCTCGATATTTTGTTTAGACATTTACTTTGACGAAAGAAGGAAAACCTGACAATTTCAAGAAATTTGAACTACACATCAATCTGGAATAAACTCATAGATATATATAATTTCAGCATCAAAAATTTTGATCACTGGGATGCATTAATTTAAATATAGAATTATGCTTGACTAAAACGTTAAGATGATTTTACAGTGATATTTCCTTCAGGTGTTGGGTATGCCCTTAACATTGAAATAATTTTATTTTGGTTAATATTATGGATCGTTAATATTTAAAAAATTAGAATATGAAATATATACCGGAAACACACAATCGATTTAATGCGTTCAACCGAATCTTTCGGTATTTATTTAATACAATTTAGTTCAAATCTGCGAATGTTTCAATGTAGAAGGTGTTTTATTTGTAACTTCTTCTTTAAATTTTTTGTAGGGAGCCGAACAAGTTTAGAATAATATGCATATGTATAAGCAAATTGCAAACCATCCACTCTTGAAACCAATAAAAATATGACACTGACTTACAGGTTTCTGGACTGCAACAGACAAAAATACATGTAACTGTGTTATCCATGTAGAGGGTATTACTTTTACCCTTTCATGGGACAGTGGTGTAAAATAGACATAAAACCAAACATTAAAAGCCAACAGCAAAGATTTATCTCTTGAAGTCAATAATAGTATGCAGACAATAACATATAAAACAAAAAACTACGAAAATTCACTCTGATAGCTAGTTCGAAATTCAAACATAGTTATTATAAAAGTTGTTCTCTTCAGCTAAGATATAAATCAAAACACATCTGACTGGATCTAGTGTAAAAATCTCATTAAAAGTCAATGATTTACACAAAAAAGGTATTGTGCAAGTGCATATTTAAAAAGTATCAGGATGTAGGAGGAATAAATAGCACATATTGACTCGAATTATTTTTGGGGTAAATTATTCAGCAGAGAGTCAATTTTTCTTCTACATAAAAAAATCTAATAATAGTGCTATAAAGATTACCATCATATACTAGTTATTTAAACATCTTACGTGTCCGTATTGTTTTTGTTAAAATTAATGAGCTTTATTTATCATGTTAACCATATTTCATAAAAATTTGGATTTTATATCCTTTTTTGTCAATGTTTGCAGGTACAACCAAACTTTAATATAACATCTTCTATATTTTTTAAAAGATTTGGTAAAGGTTATAACTAATTTTTTGTAAAGAAATTCTTGACTTGATAGTTCAATAAAATATTAAACAGCGCTGCATACACGCATAAAACGGACAAAAAATATAAACTGTGATGTAACCGAATGGACGTCTCCATCAAAGGAGGAAAAATTTACAATACGGAATGAGAAATCTCCTCTGATGTAGTATATGTCAGTTTTACTTTTACTTTGTGAAACGGAAAAGAGCAACTACACTCCTGATTGTGCATACCGCTGGATTTATCTACCTGTAACGGCTAATTTTGATTTGAATACTTTTTGTACTTTGTTCGAATCTCGGACTTCAAATGTTTTCTTTCTTATTCTACTGATGAGGGGTAACGACTTAAAATTTTCATAACATATCGAATTTCGCCAGATTTAATTTTCAATTTAAGAATTACTCAGCAAAATAAGAACTGAATAGACCTAAATCCATCATAAAAATCACAGACGTTTATGGCATATTACGGTCTCACTGTACTTATAAAAAGAGGAGTAGCTGAACTTGAAAAAGACGTCGAGACAATTGGCGCTTACTGTAATTATTTTTAGTCGCTGCGGAGATGATTTCTTTTCATCCCGCTAACAGGTTTTACAAATCCTACATCTTTTACACTTTAGGAATACCAGAGTAGACATTTAAAGTACAATTTGATTTTGCATGAAATAAAATTTATAAACGATGAGCCAAGTTATATTACCAGCAAACTGGCGTCAACGTCATTAATACTATGCATAACTGATTTCTATTTCCCAGTTACTCCAATAAAAGTTGCACCTGTCTTTCCATTATATTTTGAATGATATCCTAAGTGACTTATTGTAATTCCTAATTTTTATATTGTGTTAAGTGTAAAGTGTTCCCATGGAAACCTTGTAAACAATATTTTATCAAATTACGTCTGATCAGAAAAAATATTGAGATTAAAATTGAGTTAAAATAAATTAAATGTCGATTCTAAATAATGAATTAAAGACGAAAATACTTGTCAACACTAATTTGACCCTTGTTAATGTATGCAAGTTAAATAAAAATACAGCCTACACACATTTTCAATGGTTTTAATGCTATTTTCATGCGGGTTATTATTGCCTTGTAATCATTATTAAATCTTTAGACAGATTTGAGTAATTCGTGCCCGATGTTTGGATCTCGGACTTCATTTGTCTGGGTTCGATTGCTACTGATAAGATTTTACTCCTTGAAATGTGGATATAGCATATCAAATTTAACAATTTATATTCTACATTGGTAAACTTGTATTTCTCCCTTTGTCATTTCTCTTTTAAGTTTGTTTGTAGAACGTCTTTGAACTATCGTGTGTAAATAAATTATCTATTATTAACTGCATGCCTTTTAATGTATATGTCGTTGTGTTTATTATTACTATTTCTCGTTTCATTTAGCCACCTTAATGGCCCATAATTGAAACATTTGATTTGGAGACTTGCCAGGATGTGGGTATATTGTTCTTTTGTTGAGGGCCTTGGACTAACCTGTATTTGTTTTTATCATCCTTCCGCATCGCTATATCGACCTGTTAAACAGTCCAGTAAAAGTCGTATCGTTGCAAGCGCGTTCAAATGAACTTGAACCGAATATATCAATCGATTCTCCCACCTATAAAGCATTTTTAACATCATGGTATTTTGTATTGCCTTTTTTAATAGAGCTTTATATGATCTTTCGTTTAACTTATTTCTTTAAATGTCGACGAACACATGAAAAGTTTTCTAGAAAATTATGTCTTTCCGACTTCCTGTTTTATCCTACTGGGACTTTTTCAAAATTCTTTGGGCGATTATGTAAAAAAGTTTGTACAGCACAACCAACATAAAGAAAGGTAGCCCACCTATATTTTTATGAAATTGTATTGCAAATTGCAAATTGCAAACTGAAGCGGTAACCAAGTAATCCTACGTTTCATCCGCCCTGCTGGCGTTGTTTTCACATATGACTGCAGTTTATTACAACTAAAAGCTTGTCGATTTTCATTTTATTGTGTTTTAGAAATTTCTCAAAAGTCTTTAGAAAAGAGAAATATAATTCATGACAGTGATGAAAAAAATAAAAAATAAAGAAATGGTTGTTTTCAGATTCTGTTCAGCTGAATATAGATTAATTAATTGTTGCAAAGTTTGTATTAACCGCCATTGAGAAGTGGATTTACCTGTAGGCGAAGAAACTAAACGGCATATTTCTATACATGGGACGCCCTCGTCAATCAAGAAATGCATTGATAACACGCATCAATATCTTTAATATCTGCTCACTTTAACTGGCCAATCAAAATTGAACTTTTTAATTTATTTCAACGACAAGACAATCTTCCACCATAAAAAAATTTAAACACATTTGAATCTTTTTAATGACCAATATAATAACTTTAATTGTTAATAAATGATGACTTAAATTTCTACAAAATTATATCACATTTTATTTTAAGCCAGTATAAGAGTAATTGATCTTTCAATTTGAAAATTTAGTTTCATACCACTAGACATGTTATCATTGTCCTCACACGAGGTACCATGTTCCAGCGTCATCATTGCATCTAAAATCGGAGATGTTGTATAATTGTCTATAAGACAGGCATGCAAAACCTGTAGATAACAAACATCTAAAGTTCTTCACATTACAATAAGTTGCAAAAGGCCCAAACAACTAATGAAATTTAAACGTCAGTGGCTATATGAATTTCAATGTGAAAAGGTAACATTTATAAATCAATACAAAAAAGTGGGTTGCAGGATCCTGGTTTGAGGCAGGCACCTTAAGTAAAATGCGGAGAAAAAGAGGTTTTTGAGTATTCAACCCTCCCCTAACTCGGGACAGTGGTGTGATAAAACTACAGAAAAATCAAAAACTTAGAAAAAATTGCATAAGATTAAACTTTTGAATTCGCTTTATAATGAGGAGACAATAAGATAATTTGCAAGAGACAAACATGTCTACCGACTCACTGCTTATGTCAACTAATTCAAAATCCAGACAAGAAGACTTGGCCGAGTGGTCTGGGCAGTTGATTTAAACTTACCTATATAGATCACTGAAGTCTATCACCTATATAGCTGGCGTGAGTTCTCGCCTTACTTTGTACCAATACAAAAACGGGTTGAATTTGCATTGCAGGTGATAAGGTTTGTTAGTTAACTGCCCAAGGTATGTGGTTTTCTCCATGACTTTGGCTTACTCCATCATAAAGCTGACTGCCGTGATATGAAAGAATAATAATATTGAAAGTGGCTTTAGACTGCAATCAAACAAACAAAAATGACAAACACAGTTGATAGCAAACATGGTTTCCTAAGGTACGACACCAATCGAAACATGTTCGGCTGGATTTAGTGTAAAAGTAATTCGAAGATACCAAACATGATCGATAGCCAATGAAAGCAAGAGTCCCAAAATTTTTTAAAAATGACAGCATGGAGGCCAACTATTTAACATAATATTGACTTTATTATTTATATTTATCGTACATTATTTAACAGAGAGTCAATTTTGAAACCAAAGAAGGACTATAGTGTTATAATGGTAACCTTTATGTATAATTTTATTTCAATGAACTGACAAGTATCAATGGGTTGTTTATAAAAATATCAGCGGGCGTTTGATAAAAGAATTTGGCAAATGTTTTTACTTATCTATGGTGATGAAATCCTTGACTTCATAATTTTATGCATATTCAGAATATGAGTGATTGTGATGAATGAACTTGCATTGTTATTGACCGACACGCTGTGCCGGATATTTGAACTGATAGTGCACCTGTCATTTGTATCGCCTGAGACTTTGTTCTTCGATGTTAATAGCTAGTTCCTATGTATCGAACCTGTTTAAAAGTTCAAAACAGAATTAAGGGATAAAAATAACTTCAGGTTTCCCGGATCACAGTGGCTATCACCTTCTTGTATAAAGTAGCTGTTATCAGGAGAATTATTACAACCGTCGTGTAATACGTAAACTTTAATCCGGGTCATAGTCCATCCGAGATAGTAAATAAACGTAAAATAAATATATAAAAATAATGGATGAAAAATATGGAAATAAAATGATAGTAAATCAAAATCATATAATTTTGCATACGATATTTGTCCTGTGTTTTATTTATTATTATTATTTGAGGATGTCAAAATAAACCAATTTATTCGAATACTCGGTAACAATATGCAAGAAAAGAAATGTGTCCAACCTATTCGACATAAAGAGGCATAAACTAAGACTCTGAAACTGGCATATTTCCATAATTTGACATAAGAGGCAAATAACAAAAAGAGAACATAGATAACTATTTTAAACCACTGTATTTAGTTTTAATCTTTCTTAAAGTGTACGAGGTAATTAATACAGGTAAGATTAAGGATGCTTATCATGATTAATTAAATGATTGATGAACTAATTATCTTAGTCTGAGAGAGCAAAAGAATAGAAGAGTTCCGAGCATTGGAGTACAAATTAAGTATTCGATATTCGGTCCTATCGAGTGACACTCGAGTATTGAAGTACTTTATGAAATTTCTAATCATTTTAATAGTGTTCTTTGTTCGGGACACATGTTGTCGAGGTCAATGATTCAAATGACCTGTCAGTATAAAATCGTTGTGTTGTAGCAAGGAAATGTACTTGTTACGATACTCTATGTTTTCTGCAAAACATTATATAAATTGTACAAAATTGAAAAACAATCTGAATAATTGTTCCAGACAAAAAAAAAAAAAAACAACAGTTTTCGAAAGAAATCAACTGATTAAATTTCAAAGTTTTAAGATTCTGAGTTCATTATTTACACCTCGCATGTATTTTCGTAATAAGTGATCACTTGTTTTACCATTTTGATCGAGTGTCATAGATATCCCAGTGATTTATATACTGATTTAACAAACTCCTTACATCAAGTACTAGTATGACGTTATGCCATATTTTCAGGGCACATCATTACCGAATGCATACCACGGTATTTTATTTAATATTGAAATTCGCACTATCAGCTCCTTTTTAAGCATGTTAACCTTTTTTATATAATATTGTTTCTCAAAATTATAATTATATTATAGATTTCATTAAATGTTAATATTTGGTATCAGCATAGAATTACAAAGGAATTTGAAGATACCAACGGGACAGACAGAAATCGCTTAGTGGGAAAAGACCATGGCCAAAATCATGAAACGAAAGACAAAAATACAACACACAACACTGAAAACTAAAGCTGGAGTAAAATGAACCCTATAAAAACAAGGGTGAGTTCAGATGATCCTGCTCCACTAGTGGCACCCGTCGTGTTACTCAGTAGATATAATTCTTTGATGTTAAGATTTAATTTTCAAATTAGTACGAATCAATAGAATGAAAAATGCTGGTGTCATTCTCCTTATCTGATGTTCCGTGATCTGTCTTAAATCATATATCTAAAGATTAACTTGATTCTAACGTAATTATGCAAAACCAAACATAACGTTCATTTGTTTGATTTTTGTAAATATTTTATCAAACTGCAATTGTCATTTACAACAAAAATGCGATATTCTCACTTCGATTATTGTTTACATGATTCATGTTAGATTATAAGCAATAGTGTAAGCTGGAGTCACACGAACAGCAGGAAAAACCCGGGCGAGAACAGGTGCTCCGAAGGGTAAGCAACTTTTGTTCCACTAGTGGTACCCGTCTGTTACTCAGTAGACAAAGTCGGTGTGTTGTCACAGTTCATGTTAAAATCAACTCTTATACAGGGGGGCTATCCGGTTAATCGAGAAATCTGGTTCGTGAACGATTGTTAATCGGAAAATCTGAACCGTGAACG
>JAULBM010292863.1:0-15526 GCA_032357055.1 Geukensia granosissima | reverse complement strand
AATACCTATTGTATTATTTAGCAACACCAGTTTAATCTGCAGGAGATTTAACTCCAGTTCATTCATCAGTACAGGTACAGGTAAACTGATAGAGGAGTTGGAGTCCATCTTCAGCAAATGAAGCATGAAATCCGCTGTAATGCCTAGGAATTTTTAAAACTTTTTGAATGAAACTGAAGTCGGATAGCAACGTAACATGTTACGAATTTGCTTTTAGTACACATTGGCGGTCAAGATAGCAACATAAATAGTAAGAAATTTTAGGGGTACTTAAATTAAGTTCGGTAATATGTATTAAAAAGCTTTATAAATGATTAGTTATGTATTTGATTGAAAACAGCAACTCTCGAAGAGAAGGGGAACTTGGTCAACGCTGACCTGGATAACTACCAAATACTCAGGAATGCAAGTTTGTAATGTCATATAGATTAAAATTTAAGATTACACCCCTCCCAACAAAATTAAACAAAAAAAAAGAAAAAATGCGATTTGAATAAATTTCAGCTAGAACAACGCATATTCTATGACATTTTAAAAGGTCATAAAGTAGGGAGAATTTATAAAATATTTTAATTTCATAATATGAATAAAATATTGTTAAATGAATTTCAATCCATCACCAACATTTTCCTCATTTACCACACATGATATGTAAAAAAATTATGACAATGAAAATTGTAAATTAATAAAGTAAATAATAAAATGACAATTTCAAAATATACCATCCTTTTAAATATTATTAAAACGCTTTGAACAGGAGTTGTTTGCGTGCTTTAAAATATTTCGGAAAACCTCACCAATCGAATATTTTTATAACAGTATTGATTGATCATTTACAAAAGAATAATCTAATTAATTATAATATTGTTATTACAAAAATTTTCAACAAAAACATTTTTAATGTTAATTTGAACATGTTGATGCCATTTAAGAAATGTTCCAAATGCAATTTATCATTTGTTTTTTAACATTAAATTCTAAAAGAATGCATTAGACATAATTTCAAACGGTATATTTTTATACACCGATGCTTAAATAAATGTGTATTCACAGAATTTAGATGTACAGTTAAATGGTATATAATTATATTCTCAATGAGAACCATTAATTTTTTTTTGATTGATAAAGTTAAAGGGTTTAAAATTTTATACTTCACAGATCATATAGAAGTATGAATCGCATCTTGCTCTGATCATCAGATGGTAGAAAGAAGATACGCTTCTCCTGATTGTAAAGCAGGCTAAGAATTGTCCTGAATATGAACCGTCTTTCCCAATAAAACAAATTTCCATTTCCATTAGCTCCATGCATAAAGTTTGTCTAATCTTCCTTTTTTGGCTGGGCACCGGAGCGGTCGCCAGGGCTCAACCCACAGAACTGACCCAGCGCGAACCCCAGGTGGGGGATAGGGGAGGTCCTCTCGTTGGGGGGTTGCCAGGTTGTAATACGGAAAGCCTGGCCGTGGACCATAGTGGGTGACGTGTTTGGAGAGTGCCACGCTCCTTCCACGTAAAAGACCTCTTTAGTAGCTTTCGAAAAAAGAACAGGATAATGCCGCTACAAAAGGCTATATTTTCCGTCCCTACCCATCACTCCCTTTTTCCAGTGGCAGTCAAAAACCGTTGCCCTGTTGTGTCCCATCCCACCCCCTTTCGATGTTGATAATTGTTGAACTTGTTCTCGTCCTTAATATGCAGGCATAAAATATTTGCCGCTTGACGTTAAGAAATCAACAATCAATCAACAATCAATCATTAAAATACCTTGACCCCTATAGATTTTTTACAGAACATATGTATGTGAGACGCAATATTTTGAGATAATAACTTTATTAATGAGGAAGAAGTGTCCACTGCCCAATAACGATTTAGAAACCTCAATTATTGATAATCCTTGAGTTTCTTAAATTGTCAAATCTTTTATTTAACAGCTTTTAACAATTTTTAGTCGACAACTGTTATGTTTCGGAAGAACGCAGAACATCTCGTAAGATACCTAAAGGATATCCAGCTGCGTTTTTGATACCGCTGACGTAGCATAAAACGTACTAACATTTAACATACTATAAATGCGATACTGGTAAACTTGTATAAAGGGTCGCAAATTCTATCAGCATCTTACCTGTGCTGTCTATAGGGTATTATTATATTTACATTGGCCAAAAGAGTGATTGTGAATTTGAGATACCAATTACCTTACTACTAGAAATAGATGTAAACATCAAATTTATGGAGAGATGCTTTAAGATATCATTTGTGAATTTTCAAATCATATATTAACATTTAAACAAGAAATCATAATTCGTTCATAGTCTGGAAAAATTGATCCATAACTTGGTGGTCACAGTCAATACTTTAAAAATATCTATGTTAGGGTATGACGTGATATTTTTCAGTTCACGTTTTATATGTTGTGTTTTATACATGTTTACTAACATCTTCGTCTTCTTTATTCACTTGTCCTTTCTAGGATAACACGTTGGCTTTCTCGCGTTTATTGTGAATAAAAGATCAATAATGCTGTAGCCGAACAAATATTTCAATTTTATCTTTACGTTGAGTTATTAGCAATAGTCATCTCGAACGACAGCAATATTAGGCCTGAACATCATTTTTTAAAAATATTTATTAAAAGCAGGAGCTGCACCGGCCGCGCTTCACAACAACTTTTTCCACGAAACAGAATTTTCCAACAATTTTATATTTTATTTTAAGTAAAATAGGCATTGCCTTTTGATTAAGTGGTGTTATATACGATAGATGTCTGGATAAACTCCCTTTTGACTAATTGGCGCCTAAATACGATAGATTTCTGGATAAACTCCACTTAAGTTTTATTTATATCTATATTCTAAAAGGTTTCATTAGGGGCCCAAATTTCAATATATCTATAGTCACTGAGACCTTGACATTTGACTTAGTGGCTTTTCTCTTTTTCCGAAGTGACATATAAAATTGAAAAGATATGGTGTAAATATTAGAGAGCACGGGAAAAATAGAGGAATTTATAAATCAATCGTCATAAAAGAATTCGGAGATACCAAAGGGCAGACAGAAATCGTTAAGTCGGATGACAGACAAGACCAATGAAATGAAACGAAACGAAAGACAAACATGAACAAACAACCCTATACTGAAAACTAAAGCTGGAGTAACACGAACCCAACAAAAATCAGGATGAGTGCAGTTGCTCCGGAAGGGCAAGCAACTCCTCCTCCGTCAGTGGCAATCGTCGTGTTACGCAGTAGACAGAGCCGGTGTATAGTCACAATCGATATTAGTCGCAACGGGTATAGGTGCGGATATGGTTTCACGATAGTGGGAAGATATCCATTGTCATTTGTGAAATGGATATTTCGTATCGGTTAACCAAATCATGATGGCGACAGAAAAACTTTCGGAGTGATGACTCTAATCTATCACTGAGAAACCCCTGGCTCAGTAGCCCCTTGTCAGCTGAAACCCTCCATCAACACAATCCTGACAGGGAGCAGAATCCCTGGAGTATCGTTGCGATCGAGAAATACAAACAACGTATGCAGGTGCGGCAGGAACGTTGCCAGACAAGAACGGAAAGTTTACAATGGGGAAATCAAAGCCATCTCTCCCCCGGTTCAAAGCTCCGTTCTCAACCCGCCCCACCGTCAATATTCATCTGTAATCCAAGCAGGAAGCAGACTTTTCTGTTTCTGTAGTATCTCTGATTTCAAGTTCAATGGTAAAGATTTATTTTAAAGTTTTCATCCGGAAACAACATTTTCATTCAATTTTATGACTATTTACTGCCAAATTTAAGTTTCATTATGACCTGTTACCCAAATCAATAATTGTCTTCGTCTTTTCAAGGGACATAATCACTTTAAGTTTCATTTAGATAGTTACAAATTTTGTTAAAAGTCATAAGACGGAACATTATTTCAATGAATTTAAGGCCAGTGTGATGTTACTGTTTGACCTAGGGACTCAAAAGTGTTCTACCTCTTCCTACGGGGAATAAATGTTCAATGCTAAGCTTATATATTTTTTTAGTTAGAAGGTTTTCCAGATTTTTTCCGGCCTCATCAAAGCCGCTGTTTTTCTAGACATTTGACGTAATGACACCAAAATTAACATTTATCGTTTGGCTTTTCTGCACTAAGCATTTCTTAATTTTTAATATGAACAATCAATATAAGAAAACCACAATTTTCATCTGTTTTTCTACTGTTTTTTCGCCAAATTGATTTTTTTTTCTTTCTTTTTGCAAGGGGTTTAATCACTTAAAGTTTCATTAAGGTATGTTTATCTATCAATAGTATTCTAGGGTCATGAGAAAATATTGCTCTAATGTAGATTTGATGAATTGATTTCTATGATGGCTCATGTAGAATCATGATTCATATTTTACATTCAGTTATTATGAATATTTGACCTTCAGTTGGGAAATGATTAAGCATTTTAACACATTCCAAGCGTGCATCAACATTACTACTTTTTCAGTAAAAGTATGCTCTCTCATTTTATCTTTAGGATAGACATTAAATACATGAACCATGTAAATATGGCATTTTAACATGTTGCATTAAGGACAAATATTGTACCATATATTTTAAACTTTATGGTAATGAGTATTTGTACACGTTAATTAAGGTCAACTTAATAATAGAAAAAATTGTGATCATTAGTGATATGTGAACGTGTACATGCACGTGTAAGTTGACAATGCGATAGTATAAAAAACACATCGCAGAAAAATTTATGACTTCTCGCAGAAATCGTACAAAATACAAAATAAAATTATCAATATCGAATAATATTGAGAATTTAAGAATGCTATATGTACTTTTAAGGAGTAACATCTCATCAGTAGCATTAGAATCAAAACATAGGAAGCGCTATATCCAAACATACCAAATGCTACAAATTTCTGTGAAAATGTTTAATAAACTATGCTTTTGAACGCGAAGCCATAATGATCAAGAAACATTGTGTTTTGGCAACTTTGTAAGAATTAACAATTAAATTTGTGAGCTTCCCAACTGTTCAAATATTACATACAAATTTATTAACGTAACATAATGTTTTGAAGTGTTCCTGAATTTATCTTTATTGTGCCCTGTGGTTGACCTAACGTTTGTCTTATGAAATATGTTAACGTCAGGGTATTGATAACGATATTTGCAGTAATATTTTAAATCAAAATATGCCTATGTGTATTTTATACTTTCTAGTCAGATTGGGTGAATTTTTATTTGATTTTTGAGGTCCGTCTGTTAATGCCTTTGTTTTCTTTGGTTCTTTTTTCTTTGACAACTTGTCGGGGGATGGTCGGATTCCATAAACTAGTTTAACCCCACCATGTCTTAGGTGCCTGTTCCAAGTCAGGTTATGTGGTAGAAGGTTTGTCTTTTTGTTATATTTATGTTTTATGTACATATTGATAATATTCAGTTAGGATCATATTTATTTTACGTTTTCACGTTTTTATATTGGGTGATTGAGAGCTTTTCACAGGGAGTGGAATTCCACCCTTGTTGAAGGCCTTCTGAAGACCTCTAGATTTGTTAATTCCCTCTGCCTTTCTTGTGGTTGGAGTGTGACTCTGACATTTACGCCATATCTTTTCATTATCATATAAACTAAGATTCAGGTAATGATATACTTATGTCTCATTCCCTTTTGTAAGTTTATTCTTCCTTGAAAAGAACTGCATTTTTGGCTTCTTCGTATGGTGTATGTATTCCTCATATTGTTCGTTTCCCCGTGTTTCCAGCAATATTAGATTTAAACGAACATGATCTTTGCATAACCAGCCTATTGCAAAGTCAAGGATACAGTAACTATAAATTAGTCAAAACATGTACTAAATTCTTTTGTTTATATTATGATATAATTGGACAACTGATAAAAAGCGGGATAACACAGCCAAAATACTAAGGGAATATTGTATATTGTAATTAAAAGCTTACCAAACCCATTATAACTTATATGATATTTGAATAAAATTGAAAAAAACTATCCATAAAGGTCATGTTTTGATACACAGTTTTAGCTTTCAATTCTTTGACTACCGAGTACTTTTAAATCAATATTCAATCAACTCTATAAGATTTACATCTGTAGTCATTATTTAGTTATTTTTAATTGTCTACGTACTATGTAGTGACTTCAGAAATTAAATCTAATGCAGCTGGATTTAAAAGTATGTTTAAATCGTTTTGTCACTCCATGTTCAAAGTTAGAAGAGTGTTGAATGGTCACGTATATGTTAACCCCGTCACATTATGTATGTGTCTGTCCCAATGCACGAAATAACCTGTTTACAAGTGGATGTCGTTGTTTTTATGTTTCACTTCCTCTTGGTTTACGTTGAAAACTTAGTTGGTCGCTGTTGGTAAATTTGAATATAATCACATTATAAGTTTGAGGCCTTTCAGCTTAGGATATTGATATTTGTCCATTGTTTAAAGCCTTTAGGCAACTTGTAGATTAATATACATGTTTTGAATAGCTGTCTCATAGAAAATCATACCATATCTCCTTTTTTCTTTGTTGTTGAAAATGTATACCCCTCAACGTTTCTTCGATAGTTTATACTTTAAGCAAATTTAACATTCCTAGAAACAGAGAAACAATGCAATTGCCCACTGATTTTCTGTAACACTAATAACAGAATTATATTGATATTTGGTTGCTATCCATCGCCAACAATACGGAAATATACAGTAAAAGGACATCTTATTCCTTAGACAAAGGTTTTAAGACACAACTGGAATTAAGACAATGGTTATAAAGATTTAAACAAAATCCGATAATAAGCCATATTTGTGTATCAAGTTTTTAAGTCAGACACCAATATTTGTGCTGTTGACTTAGAAACTTGTAATAAAAGAAACACGTTATGTCATAGGTAATATATTTACATAAATACACACATGAGGGTAGTAATCATTGACTTGCATATTATTTGTAGAAAGATTGGGAATCGTCATTACGTTAATCAAATAATCTCACATTTTGCTTACTAGCTATTATGTCATTGCAAAATCGACAAATCTAAAATATGATAGCGTCTTGTGATTTCTAAATATCGTGAAAAACGCATTACAGTGCGAGAAACATTTCTTAATTACAGTTGATCATTGGGTCGATTTAAATAGAAGAGGTCCATATTTACATTGCTCTATGGCTGATACTTTTAAGATCGTGTCTCTAAGATTACAAAAAGAGAAGGTTGAAATTTTCTTTAATTTACTTTTTCTATGAGTTTTGATCGTCAAATTATTTTTGTAAAATAGGAAAATGACAAGATTTCCCTTGTCGAATCATTTCGGTCCAAAACTAAACGTTCAACCTAGAGAAGATCAAAGTTTCCGAAATATTTTTTGTCGGCGATCTCCTTTATTTTTTGATTTATATTGTTAATAAGGTTTATAAAAATAATTGGTTGACTGACTGCTGCTTTACTTCAAGCGAGCAATATTTCAGCCATATTCAGAACGAGTACAAGTTAACTAACAATAAATTAATATGTTGGCTGTAAATCGAGGACATAATCGTGGGAGGTTTTGACTGTCACTGGAAAAACTCCGGTTTGGGTGCGACCGAAAAAATATCAGTGCAACTGCATGGCCGCGTACTGAACACTCAAAAAGAGCTGATGCAAGGGGTCTTTAACGTGCTTAGAACGTAGCAGGTTCAAACAAGAGATGTCATTAACGTCCGGGCGTGTTTTGGATTTATATATCCCTATAACCAGGGAAGTGGAAAGGTAAGGTGGAGTATATATACATACCGTTCAAGCTACGGATGAGCCCTTTTGGCAGGAGTTCTAGATCATTCAGCAGGCTATAAAACGCAAAGGTCTATTTCTATACTCCGGCCGCCCTCGGGGCGAAATAAATTGAAGTTGCACTGAAAAAAGTTAGATAGAATAATGATTCCACAGTCAAAATACAGACAAAGCCAAATCTAAGACACATGAAATAACTACAGGTAAACCACACGTTGAATTTTCTAGAAATTTTATCCGTTCTTTAGTAGTTTATTGTTACGATACATTTTGTATATCATGTTAAGGTTTTAACTTTAACATTTGTTATCTATATTTTGTTGAAGAAACATATGTTAACCCTATAAATATACATTTTATTCTCGGTTTGATGATTAAAAACATTTCTATGATATTTGAATCTGACAGTTTTTTATATTGGGAAAACTTTTCTTTTTCTTAATCTTTCAGAAGTTTAAAAATTTAGATACGATTGCACATATTTTCGTAAAATTGACAACTTTCATTTTACTTTCGTTGAATGTTAGTTGAAAAATTTGTTATTAAAGTGATTTGTTTACTTAAGTATTTCAAAATGATTTGATGTTAGGCACAAAGCGATAAATCTTTATTATGCATCAAATAAAGGCATATTACCAATATCAGAGCCATAGATTCTTATTCAAAACACATATAATGACTAAGGGACTTGCAGCTATGGAATCCTATTGAAAACAAACAAAATTGTTATTATTGGACAATCTAATATAGTACAAAGGGTGTCTAGAAGACTTTAATTGCTGTGTAATCACCAAAAACCCCTTCTGTAACATAAAAATAAAGTCAAAGGACTCTTTTAATTTGTGACAAAAGTAAAGCTTGTACTTCGTAACTGCCATTCCAGTCTCAAGAAGGCTTTGATTGCTATGTAAACACCAAAAACCCCCTCTGTAACATAAAACTAAAGTATGAAGGACTCAGTTAATTTGTGATAAAAGTAAAGCCTGTACTTGGTAACTGCCATTCCAGTCGAGGTTGTATCTGGTTTCTGTCATTGAAAACTGGATTTTATTCATTTCAATGCAATGGATGTTTTGCCCGATAGCATTTGATTTTCTTTTTGTTATTCAACACTATACATTTTCAAAGATATTTGAAGAAATATTCTTTTTATTTTAAATCAGAAATTTGGATAGACAGCCGACTTAAACATCAAAGTAACCTGTTTTCCTCTAATCGTTTTGTACTGATAACTCGAAGAAGAGAACGCGAACCAATTCTCTATTGCTGCTCAATAAATCAATACGAACGTATAATTAAACCTTCATAACTATTCAAAAAGTTTATATGTTGGACAACGAGATGAAAACATAAATGCAGACATTTTCCTTTTAGAGGAGATTACTTAGAGATATTTCTGTTTGAGCAAAGTATTTGCTGATAGTCCGTAAGCTAGGTCATCCTCTCGTGACATCCTGGATATTACAACAAATGATTTTTGTATTAAAGTCTCCAGTAATTCATATAATTTGACTGGTCATACTTTTTGTATTGTCCCTAACGTGGCTTATGAAGATAAAAAAGCGCTTTTCACGAATTAAAATTTTGCTATTGAGTGATTTTTTAAACGTATGTAATTCGTGGATCATGTCTTTTTGGTATATATCATATATTCTTTCTTTTAAATATCATTGCAGTTATTTTTCTCTTGTACTGTGAGGAAGTCGCAAAAAACTTCATGCTTGAGTTGTATGCTCTTATTGAATTTCGAGAACTTACAAGTATACTGTAAAGACCCTTTAAACATTCTTATTTGTAAACAGATCACCGATGATAATCTGTTTTGGCTTATTTTCGTTCATTACAGCACGGACTGTATATTTCATTTGTTCCATGATTGTAACTAAACTACGAAAACTTTGACAGGTCTTCCCCCATTTTAGGCTCCTAGCGTATAGGATGAAGGTAAATTCGGAAAAGCGTTTTACATACAGTAAAAGTGGCTTTTGAGTGTTTTTTTTCATAAAAGTTTGTGAGGTCTGAATCGAGTCTTTCTGGCACATTTGCCATATTCTTTCTTTTAAATACTTAAGGATTTCTTATGATTCCAAAAAAAAAACTGGGATAGGCTTCATATGACAGATCAAAATTTTGTACAATCTCAGATAGATATTAAGTTTTTGAGGTATGTATGTTTTCAAAACCTTTGACAGCGCCAAAACGGAAAAATGATATATAAATTTGGTATCAATGGATAGCTATATGCATTACATTTCAAGTGAGTCTATAATATAAGGCTTTCTCTTCTATCCCTGAAAATTCATTTTGCGAATATTTGCAACTTTTCCAGAAATTAAAACGGGTTTTTACCAGGGTGAGCGGTAAAAATCAACAAATCTATTTTTGTAGCCAAAATTGAGAAAAATAACGGATTTTTTACAAGTAAGATTTTTTCCAAATTTAAGCATTTAATTGTTAAACACTACTAAAGAAAATGTTTTAATATAAGCTTTATTTTTTTTTTACTTTGTTACCCTGAAATTTGACACGAAAATTGTATTATTTGCTTATAAATGTTTGTACAGTAGTGATAAAATCTTGCATTTTATTCATTTACATTTAGTTGAGAGAAAAACCTTTCTTTTTCTTGAATATGACAATTATGTAATGCAATAAAATCGCTTACACATCGAGATTGGGCGTTATTCCGAAAAAAAAATGGTGATTTGAGTATTATAAAATGTACTTCCACTGAAACGGTAATTCATTTAGGCAATCTTTTACACCTTACAATCTTATTTATTATGTTTGATCTTTTATATGTTTATGTATCGGAGTATTCCTCAATAACCGATGAATATTTTATATAAATTTATCAAAAATCACCTCTTATTTACGTCATATCTTAAATATTATGTTCTCAATTAGCCATATTTCAGATTTCTTCGACTTAATTTAATGAGTCTAATAATCTTTTATATATGCGTAGTTGGTGTGATGTTTTGAAATTATCATTGTTTTTAATTTAGACAGAAGGTCACGTATTCATGAACTTTGATCTTGAGCGATACAATGAATTATCCTTGGAATGTACTTTTTGTTTTCTTTAAGCTCTTGCGACAAGAAAAATCATTTATTTTCCCGTTTATAATTAATTTTCTGTTCTTGTGTAGCAACATTCTAGTCTTACTTGCATATGGTGTAATAATAAATTGATACGACATTAAAAGGCTAGTGATTCCAATCAGAATTCGTTTAACAAAGTAACTGATAACCATTAAGGAGCAAAAAGTTTATCTTTCGTTTTATTAGTTTTGTGTATGCCTTGCTTATTTTTATGTAATATTTTGTGCGTTGTTGCTTATCTTCTATTGGATCTTATTCGTTTTGCTTTGGGTTTAGGTTACATTTTTGTAACATCACATTTCATTTTGGGGCCTTTTATGCTGACGTTACGAATCTTAATTTTGAAGGTCTTAGGGTAAATCCTTGATGTTTGTAATTTTAACTTTTTGGATTGCTGTCTCATACCACATCTATTTCTAGAATTTGCTTTTCTCTTGCACAATGGTAAACTTTTTTATTCATAGTATAAATGAGCAATGCAAATACTGATTTTTTTAAACGCACATTGATACTTTCTATTTCATGTCATCAATACTGTTTGTGGAAAAATTTGAGACAACGACTATATCATGAAAACAAGTCATATTCAGTACCATATGAAAACTAAAGGCCAATATATGAGATTTTTATCTGGATTTTTTCACATCTTGTAAGATTTATAATTTTCGTCGTCTAATGTTGCATACTATTTCCGTATGACCTCCAGCTCATAGTTATCCTTTGGTATTTATAGTAATATTACAGCATCTGGTGACGTTAATACTATGTAAGGTTACAATTTAATCAGAGCATTTCCCGCCACTGGTAAGCTGTCTTCTTATGTGATCATCAAATTAATCAAAAGCGTCTGTGTGACGGAAATATGTCATACGTCTCAATGATGGTGTGGTCATTTAAAGTTTCACTATTAAATGATTCTATAAGGAGCAAATATCGGGGTCTAGTTAGAGGGTTAATATTTCATTACGCTAATTTACCAGCATGCAATATTTGTAAAAAAAGTAAATTAAATGTTAAATGTTAAGTTCATAATTTTAGTCAAAAATTACTTCAAATAAACACATTACATTTTTGTACAATTTTGGAGTTAAAACGTGGCCTTAATGTACCTTGTCATTAGATAATTTTCGCAGTTTTACATGCAAATGTCATATCAATAAGCAAACAAGACGAATTCAACTTATATTATGAATGATATTTTACTGGGTAATTTCTTTTGGGTTAATCAAAAACAATAATTAATAACCTCATATTTAAAATGTCTTGACTTCATCATATATTTTTCCCATTATCATGTTATATGTGTTTCCATGAGCTGTGGTTGTATTCTTTAAGAATATATTAAAATGTTTTGTTTCATTAGTTCAGATAGTTTCTGATTAAAGATATACCTCTTACAACAGAAAATTTTTAATCGACCGGTCAAAATGACATTGTCACTTCTGTATGCTCATTTAATTAAAAAAATTCAAGGTAACCGAAAGGATAAATGAAAATTGTTTAGTCACAAAACAGACAACAAACGGAAAGGAGGACAAATATCAGTATAAAATCACTACACAGACACAAAGGATAAGATGGTGAGTTTGGTTGCTTCTGAATAATATCAACTCCTGCTTCAGGGTAATATCGTAGTGTTACACTGTAGTCATTGCCAGTGACACTGGCATATCCATTACTGAAAATATTCAATATAATGTACAAATGATATTGTTTTACATATTTACGTTCGCCTGAAATATTTATTAAAATTAGCAATTTACATAAAATCTATATGTCATTTGCCAAATTAATCTAAGTTATATTAAAGTAAATATAATAAAAGTTCAAAAAGACATACACCGATGATCTGGGAGACTACATGTTGTATGATGGATCTTAATATGCTGTGTTGCATGTAATTGTGTTTTTAATGTCCAATATAATATCCCATTATTATCATAACAATGATTAATTAAAAGCTTTATAAAACGTCAATCTTTTGAATGACAATTAATATGCATTTTCATTTATTCTCGTGTAAAGATTTTTTTCCTAAAATGAATTGATGATATCAGTGTTATCATTCTACGAGATTACAAATCTATATATGTTTCAATCAACCAATGATTCAATATTAATAAGAATGGTTGTTTTCTACGTTAGTCAATCAAACCGAAGAATTGCTTCTTTTGCACTTTTATGTACAGAATGTATAAAAATAAAAGTTCTTTGTTTAAACAAAAGTTAAGTTCGTATGTGCAAAAAGCCCATTAGATTTGAAGTTGGTGGAAGCGACACAGTTCAAAGACACAACTGATCAGACAACAGAAAAAGAGACGTGGCGACATTAAGAACAAGAACAGAGCGAACACAACAACACGAATCATACACAAACAACTTAAAAGGAACATAAGTTTATGAGTGAAGTAGCATCCACTAGCAAAACAGATACAAAATGTCTCGGTGGAAGTGAGGCGAATATCTTAATGGAAAACCAGACAAAATATTACATTCAACGGTACCAATTCAGTTTGATCATTTTCATTTCAATAGATCATTTGCATTTGAAGGCACCCCTTTGTTGTTTAGAACTGCAAATGTTTTAGTTTCTATTAGCTGCTTACGCAAATATTATATCCTCAATCGGTGGTTTGTTACTCATTTGTTGAGGTCATCATAATAGGCTGTAATAAGATATTTTCAAAATAAAAGCTATCCCTCTGTAAGTTTTTCTCTTTTCTACTTCGATTTCATTTCAAGTTTTAGAGAGATTTTTTCTGTGGATGTGCTTATATGTCGATTACGCCAGCGAACAGATAGAGAATAAAAAATAATGTGGGCATCTTTTTTTTACGTTCGTGCAATTGCTTTATGTATAATTTAAAGACGTTTTTAAAGATATTGAAAAAATCAAACACGCCGATTGCTTCATAAAGAGAAAGCAAATATAAATTTTTAAAAAATTAATCAAAACGAAAAAGTTGATTTACACGGAAATAAAAGATGAAGCACAAAAAAAAAGAAAAAAAACAAGCTTGTTAATGGGCAAAAAAGGTGTGTTAATTTGGTGATTTGTATATGCTGTAGACGTACTGTAGTATTATAAATTGTGGAAAGAGTTTTGACAGAGTCATAGAAAATGAATGTTGCGAAGGCCTCACGGATATTCTTTAAAAGTAATTAAATTGATTATAATTTAAATACGTGACCTTAAGGCTTTTACCCATTTTGAAATGATTTTTCGTAATCCAAGTTTTCTCCTTAATTGAGGTCAAATACAAAATCAGAGCAAACAAAAGCTGTGAAAGACATACTAAAGTAATTATTTAACAGTCCGCCCCATTCATTTAGAGAGGAAAACCTTAACAACAATAATATTTTTTAAGGAAAAAACTGAATTCCAAAAGGGAATTATCACTAAAACAATCAGTTACTTCTTAAGCTTTAGTAAAGTATGTGATCCGTCAACAAGGATTTGTAGTTGAACATTTTAGGTGCGATATGCGGCCTATAGGTGTAAGTAACTATTAGGACAGATTGAGTTTTGAAATAAAATGGAACTTTCACCTTGAAAAGTGTTTCCCACAGGATGAAGATAAATATCCAACCTCTACCAGATTTAAATCATATATCATAGCCAAACTTCATATTGAGTTTTTATTGATTCTGTCATTTAGAATAGTAAATCTTGGAGAAGAAAAAAGAACCGTAACTTTTGAACAATTGAAATAAAATAAAAAATTATAATTAATTGTTATGTCCAATAACTTTGATAACTTAGGTTTGCTATGCAAAGTAGGACTCAATATTGTTTATTTGTTACCGTTTGTATGTCAAGACTTTGGGTCTTAATAATATTTTCTTCTCCCAGTTAAAAGGAAAAGGTACATGTAAATAGCAAATTGATTATAAGAGACAGATATATATTTTAATATATTTTTGAAAAGCTTCGATTCGCAGAAATTTAAGCATAAAATTCTTTTGCTAAAAACATTAGCCTTTACTATGTGAGATCAGAACAAACCATTTGCAAAAATGTTAAACGATTGTGAAAATCATGGTTATTTTCTTTATCACAGGTCATCAATTTAACATCTGCAGGTCGGTAAAACATATTTATTTTTCAAAATAAGCAAAACCGTAATAAAATGTAAAAAATGTGTTTCTTAGAAAAACGTTTTAAACACTTCTGAAATTTTCAGTCACGGTAAGATCAAGAGTAAACTGGTGACGTATTTGCCAATTTTTTTATATTACATAACATCGAAATCCGACTGTCTAAGTCAGCATCATTCGTTTTTCATTTATATGCATTAGAAAACAAAGCGATTACAAAGACGAAAGATAAAGAAACACACAACTAACAGTACGATTCACCAGGGTGACATATAATTATGTAAACGTCTTAGAAAATGTCATTTCTATGTCACATACGGTTTTTCCCCCTCAATACCATCTCTTTTTCTCTTTAAAACATGGAAATTATAGATACACCAAAATATTTTACGGCATTGTAAAAAATCTTTGTATAAGGAATTCGAATATACCAAAGGGGCAGACATAAATCGTTAAGTAGGAAGACAGACAAGACTATGGCCAACAAAATGAAAAGAAAGACAAACATAGAACACACAACACTACACTGAAAACTAAAGCTGGAGTAACACGA
>JAULBM010292852.1:0-15526 GCA_032357055.1 Geukensia granosissima | reverse complement strand
TGATTATTTAACATTGGTATTTTTGTATGTTCATATATAGACAGTGTACAAATCTTTTTAGGCACGGACCATTTGATTTTTTTTGGGGGGGAGGGGGGATTTTTTAGAAAATACTTTTCTAACCCTGATTTTTGTAAAAAAAAAAAAAAAAAAGATTCTGGCACACTACCTGGCCATTGGAAAAAAATAATTTTCCCAAAGAATTTCTTTCACTACCTATGCTACATGGAAAAACAACCTCACCGCGAATCTCATCCACCCAGGTTATCAAATGTACCGTGCCTTATCTTAGCAAATATCCTTTTAATTTTTTCGCTAAGTCATATGGGTATCAATATTATGCAATCTTAATACGGGCTTTTTTACCTTTTCAAAACGATTGAGTTTTGTCAAAGTGAAAGTGGAACGTACAATGGTTGTCAAGAATGTACATATGAAGTGATTTAGGAGTAAGATAACCAAGGTAAACACAAGACAGCATAATTTTGTAGTTAATTTTTTTCTGTGTAGAAGAATAATTTTTAACCATATAGCACTCGGCGCTTGCCTTTACCCCATGACTAATCTCATTCTTGGGAAATCCGAGTGGATTTTATTTCCTTGTTTTTATAGCAACAGGTTAGGTCAGTGATGTTTAAAACTTGCAGACCCTTATAACTTTTATACCGGGGAAGATACTTGCCGTTTTATGCTTTTTAAACAGTAACAAAATTTACCATCATTATTTGATCATATTTATTACAACGTGTTAAGTACCCCGAAAGAACTAAAGTACCGTTCTTATTAATTTGGACAAGGGTCGTTAAGGCCCATTTTTGGCTCAATAATTTAGCTAAAAAATGAAAATTGGCTAAAATCTATTATTTTACATTTTTGTATTGAGTAATGTCTATAAAAAGAAAACCCAACAGAACTTTTAGTTTAATTAGTTCTACAATGGTCACATGACACATAGAAAATGCTCTAAATGTGAAAATACTAAGAAATTACAAGAAATTATCAAGTACATATGTTTGGTTAAAATATATTCGTGATGTTTTTGTGCGATCATATCTATTCTGAAAAAAACCACCTATAAAAATAGAGTATTTTTACCGAAAATGTTAAATTCTTGTCAAAATAGTCAAATTTACCCTTTCATTTTGTCGAAATGACGAAAATTATACAAGAAAAAAATAATGAATTATTAAAAGACGATTGTTAAACAGCATTTTCACAACAGCTTATTACTGCGTCACAAAATCTAAAATTTGGGCCAAATATGGGGCTTAACGTACCTACTCCTTTAATGTCAGACAAATCTCACAACTGGGCTGAGGAAAACTCTAGGGGAATAATGCCTCTCCAGCCGAGTTATCGACCCAGTGGTTTCAAAATACAAAATCACCAATGTTAAAAAATATAAAAATTTAGGTATGCTATGTGTACATTTCAAAGAGAAAAAAGTAATAAAGAACTTAAATATTAAAAAAAACAGCTATTAACCTTGAATGAATATTTAACACTGAAAAGCATTATTATTTTTTCTTTAGACGTTAATATTAAGAATGTTTTAAAAAAACTTCAAATCAAAATGACAAAATTGTATACAAGTTATAGTTTGCATAATTGAAAAGAACCTGTATGGACTTATGAGCTGTTTAAATAAACATATCCCTAAAATATTTTAATTAGATCATTGAATATTGTGAAAGGAATCATTATTGCACATTTGATCAACTAAACATAGTATCAAACTATTTACTAGACTTGTAATTTGGTCAATATAACCTCTCATGTATTAAACACCGAAGAACCAAAATATCTCAGTTATTCGCACCACAATCTATCAAGTTCATCTACGAGACAAAGGTACCCCCACTTCATTTATTTACTTCCTTAAATTTCTTGTTTAGTAACATTTGAACTTTTTCGGGCTCTGTTTTACCTCCTTGATAATTAATGACTGTATTGTTAGGCTAACATCTGGCAAGGTAATAATGAATAAGGTATTATAAAGATTAGTACGATTTAAATCTACAAGTAATAAACGGTCCTTTGATAGCTTTTCGCCAGATAGCTTAAAGAGTAACATTTAATCTCAGGAATGTTCAAGGTTAGATTTTTATTGTAAATTAAGGTGACTTTCATCAAATTAAAGATTTCATGATTTCAAGATAGAGATCCGTTTTTATTCGTAGCTTGATTTGAAGTTGTAGTCATATTCAATGTCTAAACAAGACTTTCTGTAAAAGTTTTTTACCAATTTGCAAATACTGGACAAACATGTTATATATTGTCTTTAATTTTTTGAAATAACTTCTAAAAACGGTAGCTTTTGGGGAACTTGACTCTTACCACTTACTTAATCCGCCTTGTCCCAACAACAAGGAAACGAGCATTCAAGAAATGAAAGTTTTTGTTTAATTTTTTTTTGTAAGTTTCATAAATTTGTAATGATATATTTCAGACCATTAGTTAACAAGATTTCAAAGGACCCTTATATCCGTTTGACAACGAACATTTTTTATTTGTAAAATGACATTGATATCGTGTATTTTGCATTTTCCACCTTTACTTCCAGCTTAACATTTGTTTGACTGGTCGAAGTCGTAATTATTTCCTTTCCCTTTTACTTTTCATTCTGCTTGTATTTTGAATTTTACAACCCAATCGTGCTAGGGTTTTTTTTTATTTTAGTCAGCCCTGACACATTGGTAGCATTGCACCTTGAAAGGAACAAATCACAGAAGCTGATTTATCCTATTTATATTAAACAAATGCAACATACGTTGTAGATTTGATTTTTTAAAAAGACGCGTTCTATGAGACCGCCATGTAAACATATCATGCTTTGTCATTAGAGTTTCCGTTTTCCCCATTAGTAATGTCTTTTCGGACTATGCTATTGGATATCTCGCATGGTTATTCTAGTTCCTATATTGTTGGAATAAATTTGCTTAATCATATGTTTAACTTTAATGACACAGTCGTGTCCATAAATAAACCGTTATATTAGATGGTTCGAAAAAAAAATTCCATTCACAATGATGTGATGTTAATGCTGTTGATTAGAGGGTTCACTTCATATTTATACAAAATAGCAAAATTTACAATATTTATAAAAAAAACATTGTAATTCTTTTCTCTCTCACAAAATAAATAATTAATTAGTACACGATAAACTATGTCACACTTGTTCACTTGTATTTCGCTTGATGAGACCATCATCTGTACGAACATTTTCAAGACAAGGAAAAATATATTTATTTTTTTTCAGAATTGGTTGACTGAGGCATCTGAGAAGCTTTATAAAGCGTCCAAATATCACGTTTTCTTGAAGGAAATTATCATTCGTGTTCCAGTGACATGGACAAATAACGGACAATATAACGTTATAACCAGCTCAATCGTGGAAAATGCGGACGTTATTGTAGCGGATCCAAAACCTAACGTAAGGAGTAACCCCCATGTGTCTGGTTTACCTGGTTGTGGAATGAAAGGACAATACATGTATTTTACCACTGATGTGCTTTTAAAGGGAAACAACGGGAACTTTGGAAATTTAGGTATTTGGTTTTAATGACTAAAATGAAATTGCCTTTAATAATATATATGATATAGAGAACTGAAATGGCCACATTTTGAAATAGATATATATTTGAGAACACAACTTTTTACAGCATCAGTTATTTACAAAAGCCGTTGTTTATTTATACAGAAAACAGAAACAAATCGTTGAACTTCCTGAAACTCAATCCTTTGATACCGAGTTTGATTAGATTAATCAGTTAGAGCTTTCCAACTGGAGGCTGATAATTCCATTCTCTAAATAACAATATATCATAATCAACTTTAACTTACATGATTCAAATTTATATTTTATATTGTTCTTTGTATTGTTGGCCCGTAAATCAGGGTGAACTTTGGTTAATTCATAGAATTAAAATCCATTTGGCTTTAATTTTTAACCGAAACAATATAAATTATGACATAAACAGTAAAATTATGTAAACTTAATCGCAAAAATAGGATGAATACGTCACAACACTCTTACTATCTTGTAGATTGATTTGAAAAATAATGCTTGCAGCTTTTCATATACTAAGTATAGTTTACTCTTTAGTTACGGCACTCTCAGTGCTCTAGAAAACATGCTTACCTGGAAATACTAACATCCATACTTTTGAGGTTGGTTGTAAATTGTGGCCTGGCATAAACAGCCTCTCCTATTACTTTATTTTGGGAAAATCTAAAATCCCTGGGTATACATCCTAGTAAATATATGTGGTATTATCCAGTGGGTATGCACGGCAGGTCTACCTAACTCACGGACTACAAGCAATTAAAGCACTAGAAGCAGTGGTATCGAACCAGTATATAAAAATGATGTTTTCTACTTATTCCTATGTTGTTTTTTTTTTTTTGCAAACTGTGCGGCTTTCATTCAGTCACTGAATATAAAGATTTTTTGTTCAGTAACCTCCATTGTTGTATTGTTTAACTGATTTTAAGAGAAATTTAAAAGGGCAGAATACAGCCAGAATTATGAATATCAAGAAAATTTACCTACCAAAAAGATGTCTGTCTTCCGACCTAACGATTTCTGTCTGTCCGTTTTGGTATCTTCGAATTCCATTACATGGAGTACGTTTGAATCTTATTCTAAAATTGAAAAACAATCTATAGGATAATCAAAATAACGAATTGCTTTGGTAAGGAAAATTGGCTAAGGACCTTAGCACCTTATAGTTTACTCATGCACGATGCACATTCTTCATTTACTTTGTTGATTGCTAACTTGGTAAAATTTTAGAAACTAGAATTAACGTTTTCAGCTATCCTATATTTATTGTAGGTACGGTCTTTGTGCACGAATGGGGACATTTGAGATGGGGCATATATGATGAATACCCGACATTGATATACAGAAATACAGGGGATCGAATAAAATTTTATTTAGAAAACGGAAATTATGAGCCTGTCAGGTAACGTGTAAATTTCATTGAAAAATACTGTCGTGCTGTTATTTAGTTTTTCTTATTAGCTAGCTGTTTCTAAATAATCACAGCCTTAGCATAAATGTGAACAAAAGAACTTCGACCTTCTCAAAGACAAATATGTGACTGGTTGAAGATGTTGAAAAGACTTCTGATACTCAACGGTTGTTTAACAGATTTTAGAAAAACAATCTTAAACCAAAAAATGCCATTCGGAAACAAAAAGTACAACATTTGTCTCATTTACAATGTAGAACTGACGTTGAATCCTTTATCTCTGATCAATTAAAGATAAGGCCAACTTAATTATTGGAATTACAGGTAACAATTCCTCCACTTTAGGGAGATAAATTACACGGTAAGGACGAGTATTTCGAGACTGCAGAATAAAAAATTACAAATGTTGTCACAAGGATGTGATTTTAATGATCACCTTTATATGGAGTTACCTCTAATAAATAACTGCTAAACATACTAAAACTTAAACTGTTTGGGTTTTCAAACTTACCGATTCCTGTTATGATTGTTTTAAATGACGCTATTAACAACCTCATTTAAAGTTTTGTAGTTTTACAGTGTATATTTATGCTCTACTTGAGTGAAAAATGTCATATATTTAATCCACGGCTGGATCAAATAAAACAACTAAAATAAGCATTTGCTGTGTGCAGCATTAAAAGTAGTACAAAAGACTTCAGGGCTTATCCCGAAAGAAAAATAAATTTTTCGGGTTAGGTGCCCTATCTTCCTGTGAACTGTTGTTTTGTGAGCTTGCAAATACAACTTTTTACTGTAACTGCTAATCTGTTATTTTTGGTGTAATATAATACATTTTGCCGCAAATATGGCGTCGTCGACAGAACTATTGCGTCGTGTTGTTAGGCTTAAACATTTTATTGTCAAAAATGAACAATGGGATTGGATACTAGTTATAAGCGCTGAATTTGGTCCTCTCCATACAATTGTGATGTATAAAAGATATATATAAAAGGTACAAGATGACAACAGCAGTTACAAATACAATTATAATAACAGCAAATATAGGAAACAGCAACAAGAAGAGCGAAGTTTCGACGTTAAGAAAAACGATAAAAAAGAGATTAAAAATATATACAAACTACGACAAGTATAAACACCCAGAGATTGTCGCACGACAGTCGTGTGACGATCACATTGAAGTATAAATGACCCCTAATTCGTGGCTTCGTAGTCTTTATGTATGTATATCGTAACACAATTATTCAAACCTCAAAAACGTTGTTCTGCCGCACCTGTTTTGATTGATGTTGTACCAAAATGTATTTTAATATTGAACTTTCGAGATCGGTACATCTTCTGTTTTTTTTATTATTATTTTTATTATTAGTATTATTTGAAAGTATCCCAGGTTGACTTCTACAGTAAAATCTTTTGCAGCTGCTTTTAACAGTTTTTATGTCTTTTTCTCGTCTCACCACTTTCCCAGGTTAGGAGACGGTTGGGTACTCACAAACATTTTTAAACCCGCCACATATTTCATGTGCCTGTCACAAGCTAAGAAACTGTTATCAATTGGATAATGTTATTTTTATGTTAAAGTGTATTTTGATTTACTGTATATTTGTATATTTAGTTACTTTTAGTTTCATGACATTTTTGCAGTGGGGGAAATTGACTGCTTACAGACATTTTGTCTTTCAATGGTAGATTCGTATTTCGATTTTCGCGTGTCCGTATACCCAGAGCATATGTTTGGTCGTTTACAAACCAACTGTTCATTTCGTTTTCCCACAAACTATAAGACCATTAGTTCGTTAATTCGTGTAAATTTGACTTGTTTCGTGTCCCACGAAAATCTAGTAAACTAAGACATGTAAGACAACAGCCTACCGTGAAATTATACAGTGCAAACTTCAAAAAGATGTGTCTTCCTGACATATATTCCATAATCTTTCCTTTAAATACAGATAATTTCTATATTTAATTATCAGTATTTAACAGGGATGTATTAAATATTATATTAAATAAAATAAATTGCAACTGTTCTTGAATGTGTATCAAATCTTCAAATTTTATACGTTTGTAGTTTGATATCTTTTTCCATTCAAAAAAACTAATTCACTTTTTTGCATTTATTAACAACTAAAAATATCTCTATTCTACATTGAATTCGTCAATGTGTAGAGAAAAACTCTCTTTGAATATTAATGTAAACCAACTTTTTCGCGGCTTTTGCTTTTCGCGTTTTGAAATATCATTGTTTCGCGGAGATTTATTTTCGCGATTTTTACAACGGTTGTGGGACTTCGTAGCGGTCGAGTCGACTTTACTTCCGTTTTCCTGCATTTAATCATTCGAAATACGAAAAACTACTGTTTTTGTCTATTTGCATTTTAAAAATAAATTGTGTATCTGTTAAAAATCAATTTAAAAATTTCGATTGAGCCTTTAAGGTGTATGGATAAAACTGTTTATTTTGCGGTAAAAAAATCCAGAAAATTATCTTTGATATTTGTATTTCGGCATTTGACAGTTGGTAAATCCGACACATCTATATCAAATTAACACACTGATTTTATCGAGTCTTTAATCCAGATTTTACGGAAAATGTCCTCCGACGTAACCTGTTGAAATTTTTCCTTCACTTTTTCGCGGATATAAACTTTTGCGATGTTTTTATCTACCGCGAAAGTCGCTCAAGTTTTATATAGCTAGCGAAAAAGATGGTGTACAGAAACTGATTTTTTTACAAATAACCCGTTTATCCCTTATATCAATGTCAGTATTATTGGCATGTTAATAAGAAGAAAAAGATAAGAAAGCTAGCTTTACATACGTTTTCCTGTATCAATAAACTTGATTGTTCCCTTTATAGATGTACAAAACAGGTTACTGGGGAAATATATAACTTTAAAAATGGACGAAAATGCAAATTGGACAGTTATGGACGGCCTGAAGTTTTCTGTAAATTTTCTGCTGCCAGTGGAGCAAACGCGTCAATGATGGGTCATGCATACATATCAACTGTAAGTATATAGAATAAGAAATGCGCACTTGATATTAAACGATTTTTCTGCTTCCAGTGGAGCAAACGCGTTAATGATGGGTCATGCATACATATCAACTGTAAGTCTATAGAATAAGAAATGTGCACTTGATATTAAACGATTTTGCAATTCAGTTAACAACTCCAAGGTAATAATAAATTATTTTTAAAAAAGGAATTCGAAGATACCAAAGAGGTAGACAGAAATCGTTAAGTCAGAAGACATACAAGACCATGGCCAACAAAGTGAAACAAAAGACAAACATAGAACACACAACACTCAATGAAAACTAAAGATGGAGTTACACGAACCCCACAAAAACCAGGGTGAGTTCAGGTGCTCCGGAACGATAAGCAAAAAGAGTTATGAAAATAATTCTTCATAGGACCGCTTAACGAAAACATGGAAACCACATTTTATTGTTCGTCTTTGTTTTTAGATATATTCGGCATGACTACCTCGATCAATGGATTAAACTTTGAATAGCTAAAAATAAACAGTCGATTTGAAAAGGTTAGCTAGTTAGTTTTAACTAAACTCTTTCAAATATTCGTCATAGTTTGATTCGAAAAAAGCAAACATCTATTGAGAGTTTTGCAAGATAACCAAGACAAATTGTCAGGAAACTGATTTCTTCCTCTTTCCTTACCTTCGGTTTTATTCGAACATCTTCTGTACTTAAAAATCCAAGAAGGACAAAATACGCGAAAGAAGCTAGCTTTTAATGTGTTACGTGACTCATATATGTTCAATAAGAAAGAATCTTCTTCTTCCGGTTTCTGATTTTCTTTTTTAACTTCCTCATTAATGAAGTAACTGATTTCTTCCTCTTCCCTTACCTTCGGTTTTATTCGAACATCTTCTGTACTTAAAAATCCAAGAAGGGCAAAACACGGGAAAGAAGCTAGCTTTTAATGTGTTACGTGACTCGTATATGTTCAATAAGAAAGAATCTTCTTCTTCCGGTTTCCGATTTTCTTTTTTAACTTCCTCATTAATGAAGTAAAGAAACAAATTTTACCCTGTGGCTTAAAAAGCAAAAAAATGTTAGCTTAACATCTCAGCCAAGAAATATTTGCTTATAATATCCAAGATGAGTATTCAAAACAAACAATTTGTAAAATGTTTCAGAGAAAAATTTCGAGACGAGACTACGTCACATGATTACAAAGCAGCCAAAGACGTTTTTGGTACAGTTATCACTCGACGCCGGATAATAAGAATATATGCTTGCTTCTTATAGGTCGTGGTGACCTCTTATTAAGGTTTATACGTTTATTTTTTTACCAAAAATACATACAGTTTTAACTCAGTCTTATGATAAATAAGCATAAAAAACTTTATTGTTGTGTTCAATTTTCTATTTGCAAGTTGTAATATATTTTGTTAAAGTTAAATATCAACAGTTTTTGTCCTGAGGTCCCGTCTAATGGTTTTCACAAGTCTTTTAACACGGATGAAATATTTTGATCTTTTGATCTAGATCGTCCCATATAATGTCCCATATCTCAGTTGCGTACTTTCATACTACCTATATGTTGCAACATTTTAATTTAAATAATAAAAAACAATACAGCTATTTACCAACCACTTAACTTCGCGACTGTGGTATGCTTATCTAACAAAAGCATTAGCATCTAGAACTGAAAATATTTTCTGTTGTATTTTTTTTCATAAGACATTTTTATCTTTAAATAAAACAATCGGTAATACATGTATATTGTCACCAACGTATTCCACGACAACGACAATTAATACCATCACTTTTAAAAATACAGATCCTATCAAAGTTAAGGTAGGAATACTTTACATAAAAGGAAGTGAAAAAAGTTATTTGGACAATGGTTCTAAAAGGTTGCATTAATAATGTGTTAATAATGTTATTTTGTTTGCCATGGTCTTTTCTGTCTTCCGACTTGACGATTTCTGTCTGTCCCTTTGTTATCTCCAAATTTCTTTTGTAAACAAATAACATATATCAAATATTGGTTTAAATATTCTGATCAGATAATAGGTTAGTGTGCCAGGTTTTCTACGACAAAGTCCAACGAAGGAGCTATTGCATGAGATGGTACAAGCTACGAGCCATTTGACTGCAAGTGAAGATTCAACTAACTAGTGGTTTAAGGAAAAGTTTTGTTTTCATATTAACGATGTTAAAAGAAAGGTTTGGCTATACTTGCCATTTTCAATAGAAAACTTTTTTACCCAAAGTTATTGATCGCTCAGGACAATTCTACAAAAGTTTTAATGTAGCTGTCTACGTAATTCTAGGAAATTAAGTGGTGTGGTGAATTTAAAGGGTACCGTCATATCTTCGCGATCTGATTCATAAAATATTATCATATCTACCACAAGGATTTTAACGAAAAATTTGAGAGGTTTGTAAGGACTTAAAAAGGATGAGATATGGAAGCTAATATTTAAATTGAAATTGGTTTAAAATTTAAAGAATATAAACACTTAAATAAATCATAGAGATTATATTAATAATGCAATCATCATGGTCCAGGACGTATGTGTGAAAGCTGCACTGAAACCATTTATTTTTCCAGGATTTAAAACGATATTCTCAGAAAATTTCTGGGTCTTTGGAAGTAAAAAGAAGCGTGTTTCTTAGACATCTTTTTGTATGGCTCCTTAGTTAAAATACTGTTTCTGTTCAAAAGATATCATGGTGGCATTTGAACAAATCCATGGCTTCAATATGCACCTATATTATCTTCAAACTCTTTTTTTCAGCTTACCCATTTCTGCGACAATGACACAAATGACATTTCAACACTTCACAATGAAAATGCACCTAATAAACACAACTATCTCTGCGATAGTAAAAGTGCATGGGAAATAATTAGAGAAAATTCTGATTTTAAGAGTGAGTATTCCTCTAATTGAAAATACGTTTGATCACATAAAGGACTGGACGTGATAAGGTCATTATTTGGCCTCTATTTTAAACTTTTGAGTAAATTACACAATGCGTTTTCTAAAAATACAATTTCCATCCGAATTTAGAAAAATTAAAAAATGCGTTATAAGCTAACCTTCAATCTTAATCAAATCAAATATAAAATGCATTTTAAAAACAAATTTAATCCTAAAAACAACGTGTACATACGAAACAGACCAGTGTGTGTGTGTGTGTTGACGTTATATGAAGAAAATATGTTACACTTTTATTAATATCATATCCTCGTTTTTTATTTTCAGAAACAAATTTGTCTATTAACCATAATGAAATTTGCTCACAGTCGTAGGGCCATACTTTGTCCATTTCTTTTCTTTAGGAAGACACCGATGCTATGTCAACTATAATGTCACTGTTGTCACCAACAATTAGATAATTCGATCGTTTGCAGGATTACTGCTTTTATAGTAGAAAATATTTAAAACACAAGTTTCATTGCAAAAGTCTCTCAAGTAGAAATGTAACGTTAATAAAGTTAATAAGGAATGACTATATCTAATTTGGCATAAAGGGTATAACTGCCACACTATGAGCAATTAAGGAGGGATTTAATTCTTATCATTTTTTCATGTGCAGACACTTCACCCGGAAGTTTATTTGCCAGCACCCAACCAAAGTTTATACTGGAACAGTTAAGAATAGAGCGGAGGTTCTGTTTAGCAATTGACGTTTCTGGAAGTATGAAGGTATGATTTCTGTATTCGTATACTTGTTTTTTGCATTTCCGAACTTTTAAATCTGTTAAGGTACCTAAAGTTGCATAACTATGCATGAAAAGTAGAAGATCCGAAGATTTTTGTCTGCACCATTGGTATCTTTGAATTACTTTTACAATTTTTGCAAATCGTTTTGAAGCTTTTTTAAACATTACACAAGAGCTTTATATAAAATTTTGCACTTGCATACGGAGAAAAACTATCAAATAAGTTAGAAAAACAATATACTTTTTCTATTGAAAATGGCATTTACTATATCCAAAAATCTGCATCATACGAAGCATCATTATTCTGTATGTACAATTAAATATCATCACTGGTTAGATGTCAATAGGTACATGTAACAGTTTTATATAATTTTAACTTCTTAAGCCTCAGAATATATTTGATTAAATGAGAAAAACAACCCAATAATGCAAATCTAGTGTGTGCACATTGCTAAACTGTAGTCATATATATGTAAATGACAACCAAACTACATGTATTACACATTTTTCAATTGCACTTGTCTTGTTCGCCTGGCCCTGATTATGTTAGACAACCTATGTAATCTTAAGAAAACAACTGAAATAAAGCGCGTTTCAAAAGTGACAAACTACGTATACATAAATGCTGCTCATGAAAGGAAAATACCTTAAACAAATGAACAGCATAATGAAATTCATATATTTTTATATAATATTGGTTATCATTATTTCCTGGGCAACCGAATTGATAGCATTTCTACTGTCTTTAAACCTTAATTCGTAGAATAGCTTAAGTTATTTTTTACTCTATTACCATTCTACAAGGCCATTTTGTTAAACCACGCCAAGACATTATCTACTTTATTGGAAATCCCAATGAGAAACTTATTTTCATAACGATGCATCTTTTTCAAAATTTTATTAACAGACAGTAATGGACTTAAAATTTTCTATGGTATTTACTAGACCAGTGTTTTGGACTTTCTGACAGAAAAATCAATCTTTATTTCTATTCTTAACCCCTGAGATAACGAGCGGGCCTAACAATTTTTATTGTAAATTGTTAATGGACTTGCAATGCTATAGCTTTCTTCATAATTCGATTGATTTTTTTCGATGGGAGTATTCATTATAACTTTATTTTGATATTGGTCTTCGTATGTTTGTGTTCAAATGCTTCAAATGAATGTTACTCCTTGAAACAGGTGTACATCAAGGCGAAATTTACAACATCTGTGTAACATTGGTTAGCGTGTATTCTGACTTAAGACAGGAATAAAACATAAATCAGAATACATATAACAAATTTCAAATGAAAAAACGGTCTTGGTACAGAATTGGTGTGTACACGTATGCTTCTGTAGTAATTACATTCTTTGCCTGTTTTTTGCAGAGCAAAGACGAAATTTCTAAAATATACACATTCACTCTATTTTATCTTAATAAATGTTCTAAACACCTAGCACTAAACATGACAATAGCTGACCTTTTGAAAAGTGTTACAGCACAGTTCATTTCCATAAATAATTCTTGCAGATTTTAATATGTTTATATTTTTTGAAGGACAAAATCCAATCAGCTGTAGCTGCATTATCAACAATAATCAAAAACGTAATACCAAATGACAGCTATGTTGGTGTTGTAAAATTTAGTGGTAATGCATCCTTGGTGAAAGCAATGACAAGAATATTGTCCGACAGTGATCGGGACGACATAGTCTCGCGATTACCAACAACTACAGGAGTACATACCTCAATTGGTGCTGGTTTGCGAAGTTGTACAGAGGTATTTAAATGGCGTGTGAATATAATACGTTAGTGTAAAAGAAAAATATATTTAAACATTAAGGCCTTTCGCGCGGAATATGTTTAAATAATGAAAGAAATTTTAAGATATAAACGGGCAAACAGAAATCTTAAAGCTAGAAGACACACAATTCTATGGCCAACAAAATCAAACGAAAGCCAAACATAGAACACACAACTACACTGAAAACTAAAGCTGGAGTAACCGGACCTTACAAAAACCAGGATGAGTTCAGGTGTTCCGAAAGGGCAAGGAACTCCTGCTCCACTAGATGCACCCGTCGTGTTACTCGGTATATATAACCGGCGTAAAGTCACAATCCATGTTTTTCACAACCGATATAGGAACGGAATTGTAGTCACGACAATATACGTTGTCATTTGTCAAATGAGTATTTCGTACCGGTCAATCAAATTATGATGGAGACCAAAAAAAAGATACTCATCTTTCCATGAGAAACCACTGCCTCAGTAGCTTTCTTGTCGATTGAAAACCTCTCTAAATAAAATCCTTATAGGAAGCACAAGCCCTGAATTAGCGTATTATCTAAGAGATATACACTTCGTTGCAGGCTCGGCTTGAATGTTGCTAGACATGAACCGAAAGTTTACAATAGGAAAATCAAATTCTTTTGTCGTAAAGTTTTGTTGTTAGCCCGCGCTAACTGTCAATTTTTAGATGGAAGTATATTTATGAAGCAGATGTTTCTGTTTCTCAAGTATCTTTGGTTACCTTTTCAATAGGTAAGATGTGGTCAACATAGTCATACAAATTTCAAGTTCAGAGGGAAAGATGCAGTCAACATACTTCATACAACTCGCGATTAAAACTAAGAACATGCAAAAATGAAAGAATATTAATAAGTGGAGAATATTTGCAGAAATTTGAGTTGTCTTGACATTTCATACAACATAGTAGTGCAAGTGAAACAGTATATCAGTAAAGGCCACAAAATTTGAAAAATATTATAATTAAGCAGATAAAAGTTTCTTTTTCATATACTTTGTAATACTTACTTTCCGCGGTAATTTTCGGGGATTTTTGTTATGCGAACCTACTTTTTAAGACCCAAATCAAATATAAATGATACCAAACTTTTCGAGGAGGAATATACGAGTCTAAATAAAAGACGATAGTGCATATAACTTAAACAGAACAAATGACTATCATGTGAAATTTCAACTTGTACCTAAAGATAGTAAAAATATTAATAGCTTTGCTTTAGTCAATTCGAAAATGAATGAAAGATTCCCTTTTGAAATATTTCACTTCAAATGTCTTATTGTACATCTATAAACATAATGCCAGCGAGATCAATTAATTCTCAGTAATCAACACGATCAATCAACTCAACAAATTTTGTTTAAATACTGTTTGAAATTGGCACGTTTTCATAAACCCTTAACCTGAAAGTTCATAGGACAATGATTTGCCTAAGGATTAACTTAATTAAGTATAAAATCAAGGTGGTAAAGCATCTTAAGTACTCTTTTAACTAAGGAATACGTTAGTATTTGTCAATAAAGAACTCCTCGAAATATACCAGTGACTTTAAAGTCCTATCAGCAATAATACAAAATTATGAAAAATTTACAAAATCTGTTTGTTTATAAGTATACAGACTAACTTAACTGGAACGATGATTTATTGCAATGTAGAAATTCGTAGGAACTCGTAAAAAATCTTCAGATTGATAGAATTACGTATACATTGTTTCATTTATTTCGAAGTATTGCTTAGAGTTGAGCGTGCCATTTCTTCTAGCCAAAATGACTTTCGTGGATCGCGTTTTTCTGCATATTATTTATACTTTTAATGTAATATTTACGTCAAAACAGAAGGTGGCTGAGATTTTATATTAACCGTGTCCTTACCTTCTGGCGAAAAACTGAGCAACCAATTTCTTATCCCCGCTTTGAATGAAATATCGGAACACTGTTTTATTTTATATGACCCTATTAATAATTGATTGATTGATTGATTGATTGTTTAACGTCCAGTGGCAAATATTTCATGCATATTCAGGACGGAAACAAGTTTGCAAACAATAAATCAATATGTAGAC
>JAULBM010292841.1:0-15526 GCA_032357055.1 Geukensia granosissima | reverse complement strand
TATAAGCCATGACAAATACCAGCCAATACAATAATTATTTACACTACTACTGGTGTTTTTATTTACTTTGATAACTGAAAAGTAACGACTTTGGTCAAGCATTATGCTAAAGAATATTTTTGACAATTGTGTTATTTGTGGTTCTGTACGACCTTGTCAAGAACATATTTGGTGTTGAAAGGCTTTCTTTTTCTGTTGGGAATATATAATTCAATAATATAATTTGACCAATTTTGCGATAACCATTTTCGTCTACTAAAGGCATACAATTATTCTGAAAGTTATAAGAGATTCGGCTAGATATGACTTAAAGCATCATAAAATCCTATGTGAATCAAACTATTCTTATTCAAACATGTTTATTGAAAAGGGAATATCTTTTAAAAGCTCTATTTTGTAAATGAATATACACTACTGCATTGGGAAAAAGAAGCGATTGGGTGATACAAAAGATAAAACATTTAAAATTTAAATCATCTATTTCTTTGCCCCTTTGAAAATAGGGGACAATTTATTTTTTGCAATTTTATAATATATCAAGGTTATTATATTTTTTGTGACAAATAATATTTCGGCAAAGGGAGAATATATAATAATGAAACTTCAATGTTTTAGTTCTAATACATTTATTTGGTTTTTTGAAATATAAAATACAATTATTCACTTTGAAATAGGCAAAATCTATACTGTTTTAAAATATCCCTCTTGGGGTCTCATTTGAGGTAAATCAAGTCTGACCACGGTGTCATAAATCCGGTTTTTGTAACTACATCTCTTTTTAACAAGAACTTATATGTTTTAAACTAAAAGAATAAAAAAATCTTTTCTGATGCAATACTATTTCTAACCAATTAGTCAATTTTAAGTGAAAAGTTTCAAAATTATGAAAATAATAGTTAAAGATATGATTAAAATATAAGTATATATTCTCAAAAAGTTTGCGTACATGGCAAATGTGAACTAAATTCCACAGCGATATAGTGTCTGCTCGCCTTAAAGTTAAAATAGTGCTAATCTTTTTTCTAATACTTCTTAACTTCAAATTACATGCAGTTCCATTTATTTCCATCTGATGCATGTGATAACTTTGAAATTGGCTCTCTTCTTCTGTCCACTACAATTCAAAGATTTTATTACCTGATGTTATTCCATGTTGAATAAGGATGATCAGAAATATATTAAGTGAGGGTTTCCTCATCGTCTTCTATCAATCTGCAAATTAATTCATCTGAGTATCAAGACAAATTATACAGTGGTTATTTTTTAAACTATCAACAATTTTCGGCTGCCTTAACATATAATGTAATTTCCTAAAAGATGGTTTTGCAAGGATTATCAGAATTCCGCCTGTACGTTAGAGAAGTAAGGGAGTAACTCATATATACCCAACAATCCGATTAGTCATTCAGCAATGCAAGACCTCCTTACCAACATGAAACACATTTACATATTTAAATACAAATAATTAAATATATAAATATACTGTAAATGCAGAAATTATTGCAATGATTTAATTTTTGCGAATTATGCCACAATAATAAGAACTCTGCGCATTCCGCTATTTTCTAGTTATGTATATTACATTACATCTTTCGAAAAACTGCAAAAATAAAACTCGCATTTTCGTCCCATTCGAACATTCGCAATAATAGTTGCACTCCATAATTTCTCAATTTATAATACTCAAACATAATTACTTTTGTTATAAATGTCAAGCTTCGTTACTTCGATCTGCAAACCATATATATTGCAGTACATTATATTTTTGTTCCCTTTCAATTCTTTAAATCAAGGATAAGGATAGAAATGCATGTATGATGCGTTGCTTACCAAATACCCTCCTCTACTGCTGAATATGTCAGGAAAATGAAGTGTAATCGACAGATTATTTTGCGCAATATCCTGTAAGAGACAATTTGTGGTTTATGGCGGAAAACGTATATAACAATTTCAAACAAGTGTAAATAAAGGGTTATCTTTCGGCCATCTAACAGTTTTCCTAAGTATATAAATTATCAAAAATTAAAAACAAAAATTTTTACCTTGCTTGTATCAATTTGCCACAACAGAAATCTTTTGATTTTTTTAACAAACATTTTGTATTTACAGTTAATGTCAACAGGTTGTGTCAATTCGGAAACAACAATAAAGGGGTTCTTTTACAGCCATCACGCAATTCGATATCACGCAATTCGCCCAACTGGTTGAAACTACTTCGGGCAAGTTTTCTAGCTACCGACATGAGGCTTGCATCTAAACAAGAGAAATAATGTGAATTTTATGGCATAATGCCCATGGAAATCAAACCTTAAAACTTTTTTAAGATCAGCAACTATTGATCAGTTTCTAGGTACGTTAAGATTAAGAGCTGATGAGAAATGCGAAAATAACATATCAAAATTCACTATTAATAACTTGAAGTTTGAAATGTCCATATAAAAATCATACACTGTAGATGTGATTCATATTGTGCGGAAAACCCATCATCCTCAATTAAGATGATATTTCAGAGAAAATACCTCATATGTAAGCATGACAATAGTCATTTTATATAGAATACTTGATTGTTTTTTTAATCATTCAGTTAGTTCCTTAAGAAATCAACTATTTCAAGAACAATAACTCTAGCAAAGGACCATTTTCCTGTACAACTTGTGTAATTTATTTCTTAGTTATGTATACAGGAACAGTGTGGAGTTGCATGCTCTTATTTATTTTCGGGAACCAGAATGGGTGTTGTAAAGATATGGTTTACATTTTTTCCAATTTAAATTTGTAAAATGTCATGATTGTTATCATTATATTTGGCTTATCGGCGTTCATTACATTATGAACTGTATATTTTATTGGGTCCATTGATATAACTAGATGTTCATAAAGGTAGACTTATCTTCATAGTTTTGTCCCCTGGCGTGAGTTTATTATAGGTCAGTTCAGGAAAGCGCTTTACATGCAGTTATAAATTTGGCTTTTGAATATTTTTCATAAACGTATATTAGATCTGAATAGATACTGGTAATACGCTCGTATTCTACCTTTGGTATGTACCAAAAAAGTATTCGGCAATCAAGAAGTGGTTATCTGATGATCTGAAGATGCAGTCTACTCTACACATACAAATACAAATCAAAACTGCAAACATCAAGCTGAGATTTGTAGTAACTTGCTCAGGTTCATCAAAAGCTTGAGCGATATGATCCCTATGAAAATAAGTGCGTGCTTAGGCTCACCGAACGCTTGGGCGAACGGATCACTATAAAACAAGTGCATGCTCAGGTTCACTGAAAGCTTGAGCGAACAGATCCCTATGAAAAGTACTTGCTCAGGTTCACCGAAAGCTCGAGCGTAAAGATCCCTATGAAAACGAGTACGTGCTCAGGGTTACCGAAAGCTTGAGCGAGAAGATCCCTATGAAAACGAGTGCGTGCTCAGGTTCATCGAAAGCTTGAGCAACAAAATCCCTATGAAGAAGAGTGCAAGCTCTGGTTCACCGAAAGCTTGAGAAATAACGAGTGCGTGTTCAGGTTCGCCGGAAGCTTGAGCAACAAGATCTATAAAACGAGCGCAAGCTCAAGTTCAACGGAAGGGTAAGCAGCTTCTGCTTTATTATTGACACTCGACTTGATAATCGGTAGTCAAAGCCGTTGATCTTAGTTTCAACGGTAGAAGAACAGTGGTGAAAGTTTGAAAGTTGTGACAGTTTGAATTAAATAACCTGTTATCATTTATGAAATAGATATTTTGAATCGCCAATCAAGACATGAAGAAGATCGGAAAATGTTCAGAGTGATGACTTTAATCTTTCCATCAGGAATTTAAAAAAAAACCAGCAGAAAATCAGAAATTGAGACGGCAATCCAAAACGTGTAAATTTCAAACTTCTACAAGATGCATTAAGGCTTTACACAAAGGAATAATATTTACAACGTAATGCAAGCTTTATAATCCCCAAAAATGTCCTGACAAATTTAATTTATGAAAGCTGATCATGTAGTCGCTGAACAAAGTTTGTAACTTCATGCAGTTCTTTCATTTGATCTTGATTTGGCATAGGTTGATGTAGCAGATAATTGACTTCGTCTTCATATTTAGAAAGAATTGTCCTGTGCCGATTCCATTTTACGCTGACATAATACCATTTTATGGTACGTAGCAACTCCTTTAAATATGCCTTGTCAGTGTAAATCTGAAATAAAATTTAAAATGTAATACTCATAAATATTTTGTAAAACATTGCTTTGATATTTTCGGAATACAAGCAAATGTATTATAAAGTCTTTCACCGTTTATTTTAAGACATGGGCTTATTTGTTTACATTGATATTTCAGACATTATCAGAAAATACTCTCGCAATGAAATAGATGTTTGTTTTGCATATAGTGAGATGATGCGTTGTAAGGCTATCATTTGAACAGTGAAGAAAACGAAAGTTACCATGCAGCGTGCAACGACATTTTTACCGTGGAATATACATTTTGCAATTTTAGACCCATTTAAGATTGACTGTTGTATTGACATGTAAAGTTTACAGGTGTTCGTATGAGTTATTTAGTTTTTAACGGATGGAGTGGAATTTCACCCTGTTGATGGCTTTAATGCGTAGACCTTTAGGAATTCGAAAGTCACCAGTGTTGTGATACAGTCATGACACATATAATCTTTAAAGATAAAGCAAATACGACTGTTTGAAGAAAACACTGTACCTGCACTGCTATTTTCATAGATTTTCTTGTTGTGGGATTTTTAATCATCCCATATATCTCAGACAATCTACCGCCAAACAACCATGGATCTGATATTACGGTAGGCTGCCACGCATTAATACCACCATTTACCAATAAATTTGTGTGTCCGCCGTAATACCTACAAAAAGGTACCAATAATTTTTGTTGTTTCTGAACTGTAAATTAAAATGTTGCAATAAAGAACCAACCGTTAAATTACCGTTGCCTAAACTTTTCCCTCGGTCAGATTTTTTACTCTCGGTTACAAAACCATTATTTGCTAATCTTTGTTTCAAAAAAATATAATGGCTTATTTATTTATATCTGGAAGAACAATTCTTGTAATTTTTTTATCAAGAGTCCTCAGTAAGGAATTTTAAACCCATGGGCAACTTACTCAATAAAAATATAGATAGTTGTAGCTGCAGATAGATCTTTTCCTAAATATTTTGAATATTATAGCTTTGGAGTAAAATTTCGTTAAATGAAAAATCTTGTTGCATAGGATTTTTATCTTAGTTAAATCTTAAAACTGATAATGATGAATTTTAAGAACATGCGAAAGTTCAACAGCAATACCTATATCACTATATTTTAACTACCTGACGTTTTGTTTGGTCACATGTGAAAATTCCGCATCAATTTTTACTGTTCTCGATGAACTGCTGCTCTTGATGAGGCCAAATAGAGCGCTTATTTCAGACTTTATAACCGTTTCTGTTTTATGATGGAAATAACCTTTGTCAGTAACAAGAAGTAATCGCAGCAATCCTCCAAATGTTCCTTTGCTGAAGTAATGTGTTCCAAACGTTTCAATAAACTTCATATATTTTTCAACGGTGTTGTTGTTTATTTCATGTGGGAGAAATCGTTGAATATAATTATTGACGACTTGTCCCAGTTTCATTTCCCAGTGGGGTGTCATGGATACTTTATACGATGAAATGTATGAACGTTTTTCTTCTATATACTTTGAAGACTTTGTTAAGTATTCGTCAAATATTTCCACACTGCTACTTTGAGAGAACAATGATCCAGTACCTAGGATATTGCCGTATTCAATGCTCAAACTACTAGCCATTGACTCTTTAACGCTTTTAATAGATTTATGGATTTTAACTTCAGAATCCATCCATCCACTTGGAATGGGCACTATGTTGTCAACTTGGTCTGGAATACTGTATTCAATCTACAAAGCATTCCCAAAAATTTAGACAAATATTTTGAACGGTACCTTTATCTTCTAATCTATATTATTATACAGATTATTTCTGTATCGTCATATACTTTATATCATTTAATTGGTTAAAAAGGAATATGACATTTTCCAACATGTATAGAAGAACTGGCAACAAATACTAGTATTATTTTGCCCTTAACTTTAGTTCAACTCTATCATCTCGGCTATCTTACAACAATCCCAAGCATTTGAATTAACACTAGTTAAGCAAAATGCATAGCTTATCCCGATTCCGACACGTAAGGAAAAGCAATGGTCTATGTTTTAGATAAAACCATTTAGATATGAAACAAAACGAAATACTAAACCAAAATTCACATACAACGTAGCAAACGTTTTACTGCAAACACAAACTACCATAAAATCTCCAACTTGTATTGAATATTTTCTAATTAAAATCGAAATCAACTTATGGGCAAACAGACACCTTTAGTCAAACATCAGACAACACTATGTCTAACTAAAGATAAAGATGAAAAAGATTTATAATTTATATAAAAACTCATAAACCGAAAATTAAACAGTATATACTAAACAAAAATCTGTCGTATTTTGTAAATATTCAAGAATTTTTCAAATACTTCAGTAAGCCATCAACTGTCAGCTGACATCGAGAAAATCTGCTTCATAAAGTTTAAAGTCGATATAGAAAAAAAATAATATATCAACAATACTCGACAAATAAATTATTCTGCACATAACGTAAATGCTATCAAGACAGTTTGTTTAATCATTCGTAGCCATTCGGAGCATAACACCATTAAAGCGAGATGGCCAAATAAGAAATTTCTGGAAGGGGTCATAAGTATTTCAAGGATTTTCAGCGTATGATAGGCAACTAGTCATAAAAATGATAATTTAATCACAATAAAAATATTTTTGGATACTTACACCATTCAGAATCATTGTTCTTCCAATGTCGCATGTAAAATGAATCACCGGATATCTAAAACCATCGTTACTTCCAGAACGTAGCGGCAACAAATCCAATTTAGTTATATCAACACCAGTCCTTAACCGACTTAAAAATGGTGGGATGTTACCACAGTATTTCGCTGAAGAGACACTTTGAATGAAAATTATGCAGAATAGTCTATATAACACCATTTTCCTCTCGCAATCGCTTGCAAAAGGATCTTAAATTCAAGCTGTTTCCAAATAAGGAAATTTGATATGTTTAAGTCTAAACTTGGCAACGTGTCCAATGATTACCAGGTCAGATATTCTGCAGTTTTCAAAAATCTTAATTTATTTTTTAATATGGAAGTACAAAAAATTATCTAAGTAAATATTAAGTTAAAGTCACAAACGGAACTTTTGGTGTCATTCAATCGAATAACAATACCATCAAACTTGAAACATATCAACATAAATATATAATATTTTGAATTAAAGGGCTAGCACTATTTAAAATGTTAAAATTATACAATACATTGCAAATGGTTTAGACAAGTTTTAAAATTTTCTTGTTTGGACTCTTGCTTATTTGGAGTTTTTTTGTTCCGATGTTTGTGCTTTATTTATTGTCATTGTACATTTAACCTTTTTTTACTTTAAACACTGCTGGTGAGTTGTCAATAAACGAAATAGCCATTAAGTGCATCAAATTGAAATTAGCATTTATTAAAACAACTCATCACCTGTACTTTGATTACATAGATATAAATATACGAAAAGGCAAGTAAAAAACACTTTTCATCAATCTCACCCTATGGTAGCAAAAAAGCAAAAAATGCGAAACCTGAGAATTTCTGTAAAACTGCTATTTTAGGGAATATTATTTTGCATTTAGGGGGGGGGGGGGAGGCAATGAAAATGTTTAATGGATTTGATAAATATATAAAATTATTTCCTCTAGTTCAAACTAACATTTCATGCATATAATGCATTAATACAAGGAAACTGAAACTTTTTCATTTAAGGACAAAACAATCTTTCTATTAAAACAAATTTGAAAGCGGAGAGGGCAAGAATTTAATTTTAGCTTCAAATATATTTACAAGAATGCGAAGATTAGGAATGGTACATTAAATTATTGAAAATTGTCAAAATATTTAATTGTCAAATCACATTAAATCCAATTTCTTGATTACAAACCCAAATATGACTCTGATATCAGATATAAAAACAGATGTACTGAGTGTAGATGAGCTGGCTTATTATCACCACAATTCCCTTTAAATTTCTTGTCAAAGCGGGTAATTTTTTCTTTGAAAACTGGTAATCTTTGTAAGCAAACCTTACTAAACATAATTAGAAGTGAATTCAATTCTTAAAATATATCTTTTAATGCATTAATCCAATAGAAACAGTAATTTAGGCAGTAAGATACTAAGATGTTGGGTAAAAGCAACTTATTTATATCATGTAAATCTCTCATTATGCGAAGAAAAAACAAAAAAATCATTATTATTAGAGATGTGTACGTAGTAATTATTGTTAATTAAAATACAAAATTACCAATGTTAAATAAATACGGAAAATTTTGGTATGCTATATGTACATTTCAAGGAGTAATATCTCATCAGTAGCATTAGAACCGAAACATAGGAAGTCAAATATTCAAGATTTAAAAATTTTTTTGGCAGCTAGGTAACAATGTTTTCGGGAATATGTTACGTTTTCTGGTAGTGGGTTGCTTCTGACAAAGGTTTCTCAGGGAAAGATTGGAGTAATCTTTCCGGAAATTTTTCGGTCGCCATCATGATTTTGTTGAGCATTTCACAAATGACAATGGATATCTTTCCACTGTTTTGACTACAAATCCGTTCCTATACCGGTTGTGAATAACATCAATTGTGACAATACACCGGCTCTGTATACGGGTGGCATTAGTGAACCTGAACTCAGCCTGTTGTTTAGGGTTCGTGTTACTTCAGCTTCAGTTTTCACTGTAGTCTTGTTCTATGTTTGTCTTTCGTTTCATTTTGTTGGCCATGACCGACTTCACGATTTCTGTCTGCCCCTTAAGTATCTTCGAATTCCTTATGCATTACTGGTATTTTAATAAATGTTGTTGAATTTCCAAATGGTCATAAAATTTGGAGAAACATCTTAGCAAAGGTTTCTTTGGCTCATAGTAAGTCTGATATGCTATTCATATAAGGCAAATGTTTAGTCCAAACATTACCAATTTGTTCAATACTTTACAAAAATAAAAAAAAGAAAAAAATCTGTAATTTCCAAAAATTTTTTGTATCATAATAACAGAAACAAAAAAGCACATGAATTATAGAATTTAAAAACCTTTCATAATTGATCGTATATAAATAATGATTTAAAACTTTATACAGGCTTCAGTATAATTGTTCAACAAAATCAAGTTGTCCGGATATTTAGGATGGGTAGTTGTATAATTGTTGCTATAACATTTTTGATATTAAAGCAATAAAATTTGAAACGAAGACATGTTTTAAAGAGCTTATATCTAAAGTCCCTTATTTGTATGATTTCATGTACGTTTACATATGTTTAATTCACCTGTAAAACATGCACAACATAACATTGGGTTGGGTACAAAATACATATATGTTTGTTTAAATTTCCTTAGAAATATGAATAGGGTATAAATACGAGTCGAAATAGCTGGTGATGATAATTCCTGAAAGGGGATGAACAGTAGACCCACCTATACCACGGGCTTATATGCGTATTCTCACATCATAACACGTTTATACTCTATAAAAAGAACGGTTTGCTGGATCGTTACATATGTCCTCGTGTCCCCGAATAAAATAAACACGACTTCTTCTGATTTCAAAACTTTTTTGTGGTCAGTTCATTGATTGATTGATGGTTGCTTTTAGTCCAGTGCAATTATTTCAGTCACATTCAAGAATAAAAACAAGTCAACAAACAATAAAGCAACGGTTATCATAAATGTTTATCTTTTAAATATGGCGATAGCAAAGATACACCTACATAAATGCAAATGTTCAATATGTTTAACATAAAAGACACCATAAACAGACGCAAGATTGGTTTTAATAGTGGTACTTCCAAGTAAAGTACAGAGCCAAACTTAAAAACATATATTTTGGTTGAAAATTGAATATAAATAATTTTCTTTCGTAATTGTTCTGTTGACGACTGGAACACGCATGTTTGAGACTGTTAATGGGTTACGTGGCCTCTGTTAGCGAGATAAAAGTTATTTTGAAATACGTACTCATAGGCTTTGAATGATTCGCAGTTTTACAGATCTGTCAGCTCAACAATGATAATTCGAATCTGCTTCATTGACAATGGCAATAACGTGTTTCATCATATAATGATAGGCTATGAACAGGTGAGTTACAAAGTAAGCATCTATAGTTTTCTGACATCATCAGCATTTAAGTTATTGTAACTACATTTATCTACACTTATTCTATGTAATTTTTCATTATTTGTCAACCAATAACAGTTCGCTCAACTGATAAGCGACCTCCCTAAATGACGTCCAGTTGATCCCATATTAATCAATTTAACTCTTTAACAGAGTACAAATTACGTTAGCTGCTAAAAAAAATCCAAACAAGAAAGACAGGAATTCGATGATACCAAGGGGCAGGCAGAAATCGTAAAGCCAGAAGACAGACAAGACCATGGCCAACAAAATGAAACGAAAGGCACACATAGAACTTACAACACTTCAATGAAAACTAAAGCTGGAGTAACACGAATCCTTAGGGTAAGCAACTCCTGCTCCACTAGTGGCACCCGTCGTGTTACTCAGTATATAAAGCCGGTGTATAGTCACAATCTATGTTAGTCACAACCGGTATAGGAACGTATTTCAGTCACGACAGTGGGGAGATATCTATTGTCTTTTATAAAATGGATATTTCGTACCGGTCAATCAAATCATGATGGTGACCGAAAACTTTCTGGGGTGATGACTCTTATCATTCCCTGAGAAAACCTTGGCTCAGCAGATTTCTTGTCATCTGTAACCCTCCATCATATTTATCAAAACAAATCATATAAAAACATATGATGCAAAGAGCCAACAACAAAACTACCTGCTTATAGGCCTTGGGTACATTGTAATTGCGACGTTCTTGGAAAGTCATTCGTTTTCAAGGATGAAATATATTTCTCTTAAGACTTTACTATGTCTAATTGTTACTGACTTAAAATATTATCTCACTATTCTGTTGGCCGATTAACTGAAACTTTTTGATTTCGTGATAAATTTTAAGTTCGTTTGGTAAAAGAAATACCTTTTTACAAGGAAAACATTAAACACCATCTTATTATCAGATATTTTTAGTCAACGGTCAGTATTTTGCGTGGCTGACCCGTCAACTGACGTTTTACGTAAAATTTTCTACAATTAATATCTTAAAAAGAAGATTTGTTAAACTCTGAACTTTACCAGAGTTATTTCTATGAATGTTTGAAATACTGGTCCAATAATCATCAAAGAAAGTGGATTATTGTAGCAGAATTGTTTGTTTGTTGGCATTTGGAATCAGAAATATTTTCTGGATTCAATGAATATTGTTTTTACCGCCAACATACAAAATCATTAGTGATTTTGATTATAAAAAAATACACCGCTGTATCACCTGTATATATGTTTAGTTTAGCTATTTGTGTAGAACTTATATTTGAGAAAAATGATTAAGTATATATGAATTTCACAAATGACAATGGATATCTTCCAACTGTCGTCGTGAATACAAATCCGTTCCTACACCGGTTGTGACTATACCCCGGCTTTGTCTGCTTAGGAGCACGACGGGTGCCACTAGTGGTTCAGGAGTTGCTTACTCTTCTATGGCACTTGAATTCACCCTGATTTTAGTAAGGTTCGTGTTACTCCAGCTTAACTTTTCAGTTTAGTGTTGTGTGTTCTATATTTTTCTTTCGTTTCATTTTACCGGCCATGGTCTTGTCTGTCTTCCGTCTTAACCATTTCTGTCTGCCCCTTTGGTATCTTCGAATTCATTTGACAGATGTATTTTAGTACCAGGAATATTGTAGTTTTGATATATTGAAAAAGTTTACTTACATTGCCAATGTGTTAGCGATAACAAGTAGTCAAATGTCCGTTCTCTACTCTGTCAATAGACTCTCTCTTGACGTGGCTTTCATTCAACAGACTCGAGTCTCGCGGAGCGTGTTAAACCCTTTGTTATCGCATTACATCACTAGGGTAAATAGACGTTCACATGGTGTAGGTAAGAAATGATTTTTTAACTCAAAATTTTGTTCAAAAAAGGGCAAGTTGTGCAAGACTTCTTCTAAAATTAGACTTATAAAAGGATCGGTGATGAAAGACTTTCTGAAATTAAGACTATTTTTTTAACAATCTGTGGCAATGACGTTTAAAAGACTTGCATGTCCTAAGTACATACTTAATTATTTCTTCTCAAATAGGAGTTCTTAACAACCAGGAAATTGGCTAAATTAAACAAATATGCCGATGATGCAGCGAAGAAATACATGCCTTTGATGAAATTTTCTACTATGCTGATACATGTAGGCCTGTTTAAGTGATTAAATGTCACAATTTCATTAAAGTCTAGCTCACGTGCTTCTACCCGGGCAGTCTACAGGGAAAGTTTTAGTGAATATACTCGCATGATATTTGCGTCTCACTTTTGATTGCTTTGCATACATATGGGATCGAAGGCTGGCGAAGACTTTTTGTCCTGCACTTGAAATTTATACCGATCTTGCACAAAAATCTCGAAAGCATGTACGCCTAGATCAAGTCAGGAGCACTTCTAGTTTGGAAGTTGTAGTGACAGTTTTACAATGTCATATACACTGTGTTTGTACAGGGGACGTCCTTATTTCAATTTTACAGAAACGAAAAAAAAAGTTATCAACAAACCCAATCTGTTAACCCTTGTACAGAGTGTCACTGCTGAACACAAAATATGGAATGCACAGGTTTTCTAGTGCAAGCTTATGCAAATATAGGCGGGCGGGAACCACCGCAAAAAAAACTCAATTGAAAACTCACGAATTTTTAAGGTTTTTTGAAGTGTTATTTGGTAGTGATAGTGGACGGTTTTTTCCAATCTCATAAAAATCCGATGATCTGATATGCAGCATATCAAAACATTGGATTTCAATGAGATTAGCTTTTTATTAGCCCGCAATTGATGTGGTTTATGTAAACGATAGAGTCGTTAACACGGGGGTCATGTATGGAGGGACAACCCTGCCAAAATTCAACATTTTTTTTACATTTTTGCTCATGTTAACCGGAAGTGAGATTGACGTAGGGTAACTAATTTTTTCATCAGGGTGCAGATTTGCTATTTCTCGTTGCCTACACACCAGCATGTCATGCAAAGTCTTTGGTTGGGACCAAGTTAGCTGAAAATGAAGCCCACCCCTACTAAATTTGTTTTTTGTACCTTAAAATTTCCGTCAGAATATTGTTGAAACTGAGTTTAAACTGCAAAATTTAATCCAATCAAGGCGTAGATTACAGAAAATTCATTCTTCTCTCAAATTTGTACAATTAAACAGACATTTGAATCCATGGCGTTCCGTTGGTGGAGGTTATTTTAAACTGAGCTGAAGCGACAATTGTCGTGTATAGCACTCTATAATGGATACTTGGGTCCTAGTTCGGTTGCTGTAGAAACAGAAGCAGGCGCGGACATTGACGCCGGAGCAGTTTCAATAGGAATCCTAAAACTTCATATCGTGATCTATAACTGATTTAAAGACATACCTATCAAATTGGTATGGTTGTCCTTGTTTAATTAGTCATTTATTGTCATTTGTTCACCATTTTGTCAATAGATTAGGTCGATTGTCGTGTTTTATGAATACTTTCACATTTTGTATTTCGGGGTCGTTTAAAGCTTCCGGTATGGTATGGACTCTGTTTCATTAAAGTAGGGTTCTGTAGAAGTTCAAATTTGGCTGTCATTTGGTGGATGGCTGGCTCGTGGACAATCATGCCATCTCTCCTTTTTTATATTAAAATGTAGTAATCTGAACATAAAATAATGGTATAAATTAAACATTTATTGAAGCAACGAGAGTTAAAAGGACAATAATATGACAATGAGTGTAAAATGCAAGTTTCTCCTTTAATTTTTGTTAATATTAATTAAACAAACATTTTATAGAACGCAGACTTAATTCTTGAATATTTTTGCAAGTAGCAAATTTCGGGCAGTGTGATGTTAATGAACCGAACAGCCAGACCTCGCAAAAATCACTGGATATATGAATTAATTTTCGTTTTTCATATTCAGCTGTGTTGTATTTCAATAAAATAAACTTAATAATTGTTCAGTTGGTATAGTTTTGGTGTCTTACTCACTTTATAATATTAAGGTTCAGCTTCAAATAACTGTGGTGCATTTTACAACTAATATTTAAGAAAAGCCAACACCTCACAAAGAATAATGGGAAACAGAGAGACTGTTGAATCCTAATAGAACTGGTCATTTAGATATTGTACAAATTTTGAAATGTCACGAAGGACATTCACTGTTTTGTGGTCTGGCATGGTGTCATTTAGCATCTTGTTCACCTCATCCTGGTAGCTATTCAGAATGTCCATATGTTGCCGCCATTTTCCATTGCCACGATACCAATTAATGGTACGCAATAACTCTTCCAAATAAGCTTTGTCCATGTAAATCTGAAAGCAGTGAACATGAAGATGGTGATGTTCTGTCATGGAATGTTTTAATCACACTAAGTATAAAAAAAGAAATAATTCACTTTTCTATAAAGTTATTCTATTAAGGTATATAGTCAGGCTACATAGACCAAAGGAACGAGAACACACAACCATTTGGTTTGCGGAGCCCGAGTAAGTACATATAATTTCTTAATGCGTCAAAAGGGGCTTTGCACAACACCACCATATTTTAAATGGCAAGCGTTCTTTCTTAGAGTACAATGTGCTCAGCTGTAGAATGCAATGAGCAGTGACAATTCATATATTTATTTACCTGCGGGACATAATTTATAAACAAGTACTGCCTCAGTCCAATGTCTACAATATCCCAAACTTTACCAGGACCCTTGAAATCAACCAAAGAATATAATTTTTGGACATTTTAATAGAGTTGCCAATCTTTTAACGCATCTAATTACATATACATACGGGGAAATTCAGGGGAAAAACAGAAAGTCTTACTATTAGAAGTGACCTAACCATTCGTTTATTAATTACTGTATATCAGAAATTATTGCGTGCATTTATTAATGTGTTTTGTTAATTTAGGTGATAATGCGAGTTTTAGTATTGCGACTTCTGAAAACTTTTAGTGGAATATTACTGACAAAATCAGAAATGCAAGTTTTAATTATTGCGATTCTAACAGTGTCGCAATTTTCGCAATAACAAAACATCGCAAAAAATTTCTAAATTTACGGTATGAAAGGATTTTAAATAATTAATTATGTAACCAAATGGAACGTTAAAATCAATAATATGTACATCACATTTGTATTCGACGACCCGTACGGTCTTTCCAAACATGCCTATGCTCAAGCATTCGTTTTTTTTTTGTTTGATTGGGGTTTAACGCCACTTTCAACAATATTTGAGTCATATCGCGGCTGTCAGTTTTACTGGTGGAGGAAGCC
>JAULBM010292830.1:0-15526 GCA_032357055.1 Geukensia granosissima | reverse complement strand
ATGGTACCATTATTTAAGTATTCACATTCGTTGTGCATCCTGTTACTTCCTAGAAAATGAAATTTTGGCATTACTGTTATATAAAATATTATATTGATAAATTATGACTTCAATATGTACATTTTTACCGATGTCTCGTGTTTTTCCCGAGTTGCAAGCGAACAATTTCCCAGTGCAACTCCTGCGTAAAGTTTAAACTAAGTTATTTTTTACTCTCATTTTTTATAACCTTTACTAATTTTGTTCAACACTTGTTAAAGGATTAGCTTCCTTGATTTTAGTGCTATGGTTAGGTCGTCTGTTTTTCTCTTTTCTTTGTTTCGTTATTTGCTTAGGCTGAAGTGCATTTCTCTGGTCCTCTCTGAGAAAGTAAATTATTCTTTAAAAGAACGTTAATGATTTTTATTTAAAGCTTTTAAGTTGCATAACTTGCATTTTTCTCACGTCGCATTGTTAATTTTTATCATTTACAGATTATTTTTTATATAACGAGGAAAGTGCTGAAAAAGCGCCGACACCAGCATTAGCATATCCAGACAGTCCTATAACTCAAAATGGAGTGTCACATAGAGGACGGAATAACAGTATACACCCAGGAACAACCGTGACAGTAAAAAACATGAATATGACTGGGGAGGTCAAGGAGTTCATGGAACACTACCAGAAAACTTTAACTCCAGCGTCCTTACCCTTGTACTTCTACATTGCCTACCAATTCATCCAGGAAATGCCCGTTGATGATTCTGAAGAAAAAACAACGGTAGGTTTGTTAATTAATAGCAGAATTAACGACTTGATTTTTATTTTTCTAACCATTTTTCTCGCTATGTTAGATTTTATATTTAGTGGTTAATTTTCTTAGCTTCTGTAATCTCAGACGTTTTGAGACAATCCCTTAGCTTCTGCCATCTCAGACGATTTGAGACAATCCTATCGACTATGGTTAAACTAAAACCAGCTGTTTACACTGAGATGAATATCTTCAGAATAAAGTGCAGATATTTTTTCTTAAAAAAGCAGTTCAAATCCATTGTTTCATTACATTAATAAAATATTTAGAAGTGTGACCAGTGACATGTATGCGGTAAGGTCGTCGTCTTGTTGACATGTTGATTTATCTTGGTTTATAACAACAAAATAATTTCAATGGTAGCCACAGTTTCATGAGTGAGGATTTTGTCTTCTTTTGGACTTTTATTTCTTTTTATTACAAGAGATTTATTTCAATGGTAACCACAGTTTCATGACTGAGGATTCATCTGTCATACAACAGGTGAATCTACATGCACACCATTTCTGTGTTATTATACAGTTATTGACTGGGTCCGAGGATAACAGCTGTTTTGTTTTACCCTCTGACTGAACTTTTTCCGGATGCTGTAGGCTGGGTTTTGTCCAAGGATCCAGTCCATAACTGACCTTTGTCACTCAGAACAGATCGCATGACTTGACCAGATAATAGAAATTAAGCCACGCTCAAACGATCAACAGACTACTGTTGCCCGCTGCTATAGAAAAGTATTACTGTTGCAAAACAGTTAAAATATTGACAATTTAATGCAGTTACTATTCATATGAAGATTTAGTAAAGGTGTAATAAAATTTTATATAATGTTAAATGCTGAAGGCCTATATTAAAACCAATGTTAGTTTTTAGTGTTATATTAGTTTGCAGTTTTCATTTGGACTGGCTTTTGCTACTTCAGTAATAAATTATGGATAGTAAAAAGATTATTTCTTCTTCATTTTAGAATTTTCAGATTCTCTTAAAGCAGGCAATAATAGCCGACAGGGTTGATTATGTCAAAGTTCTTTTACAAGAAGAAAATGTGGAATTTGACCGTGAACAGCTACCAATTGTCTATAACCAGGTGAAAATTCATAAAGAATTATACATCAGTGCATATGATATTAAATAATATGCCTTTTAGGACTTTTTATGTTGTATTTTTATCTTCAAATGGTATTTTCAGCTAAGAAAGTTCTGAGAATTGTAAGATTTGACAAAACAAAATCGGACACAAAATCAACTAAAATTACACTTACACTATGGGTAGGCAACATCTGTAGATATCTTAATTTCCGTGTTTTTACTTGTACAAAATGTGCAATTTACTGATTTTCCGATATCAAAAGTTGAATCGACTTAAGACTTAATATGGTTCCTAGAGTAAAATAACAAAAAAAGAAACTAAATGTAAATAAAGAGGAAATATTAGAAATCCCGGAAATTAAGCAATTTCATTTAAGATTTTCAATGATTTCAGACTGTTACGTGCACATGTGAAAGCGAGGGTGACTGTCAACACGTCAGTTCCATATTAGAGGTAAAATATAATGATTGCAAGTCTGTTATGCCGTTATTTAATCAACTGACCAAAAATGACATTTAAGGTTATGTCTTCACTTTACTTCTGTCGGGTGATGTTAATTTTTTGATAGAAATATTTTACTTTGAAGGTACGCGGTAAATGAGACTGATTATATAATGTATGATCGATCCTTATTCGTCGTCTTGGTCTTGTATCTTGCGTAACAAAAAATTTCAGTCACATTATCTCAGAAATCATGTAAGTTAGCTTCCTCATATCTGCCACAGGGCTTCAGTTTGGAGAAGAGTATGTCGCATTACTACTTCCTGTTTGCCAACACTTAGGCCATTCTTTATGTTTTCTGTTACATTTTTTGTATCAAACATTCTGGTTAGCTTCCTGACGTTTGGCTCAGACAAAAACAAAGCCGATGATAAGACAAAATCTATTCTGGTCACAACCGGTATAGGAACGGATGTGTAATCATGGCAGTAGAGAGATACGCATTGTCATTTGTGAAATGAATATTTCTTACCGGTTAACCCAAAAATCAGAGTGATGACCGTTTTCAAACACGGGATTGTCACAGAAAATGCCCTTTTATATTAGTTTATGGTTTGCTCAATCCATAAACGTTAAAATATCCTAGTACAAATAGTCTTGCGATGTCTCCTACGATAATTATCTTCAAATACCGGACTGTTCAACTTCACATCTGTGCAGAGCAGACTGGTTTCCTTTATTAAGTATTTTGCATAAAAAAGAATATTGTAGAACTTAATAATACGGTAAGGAAAATCTAGCAAAATTACATCATAACAATAAACAAATCATTCATATAAAGATAATACATATTTCCAGACCATTCTACAACATTACTGAACAAAAATAATTTTACACCTTAATAAACAACATATGGACACTCGGAATACACATCAGTAAATCCTTGTTTGCAAATATCATACACAAATAAAGAGCTAAAATGTTTATCTATTATTGTTTATCTATTTGTGCAAGCATAAACTTAAGTTACATAACGTTCATATTTATTGCATCTTTAGTTTTCTGTGTGCAGTTGTGTGTTCTATGTTTGTCTTTCGTTTCTGTTTGTTGGCCTTGGTATTGTCTGTCTTCTGATTTAACGATTTCTGTCTGCCCCTTTGAAATCTTCGAATTCCTTTTATTCAACATATTTTAATATGTATTAAAACACATACATTTGAGTCGATAGATGGGCATCAATTATAAAGTCAACAGGTATTTAAACATTATCAACAGAAAGGAAGGTGAAAACGTTTAAAGGCTTTTCATACAATACAGCGCGCCGTTATTGTGCATAAGTACTCCATTTCAGTAAAAACGTAGATTTACTCCTTAATTTATTTAATGTTCATCTGATATACAATGGTTAAACCTTTTTTTGTCATCGATCGTTATATATACTTTGCCTTTCATAAAAAATTGTCCAATGGTAAAAAAAAATTTGCTTCCTATTTCGATTTGTTTGGATATGAGTTCTTCTTTTGCTATGTTTTTGGATCTTTGACTTCCTATGTTTTCCAAAATTTTCCATATTTATTTAACATTGGTAATTTTACATTTTGGTATTTTAATACCGCGAGTGAAATCTGGTAATTAAATATTCCAAATATGTAATTTGTAAAACTTCATTTGTTTTTTTTTTGCCAAATCCCCTTATACGTGGTCATCAGAATTCTGTTAAAAGGTTCAAATAACAGGGAACATTCTTTTACTGCATTGGAAATAATACAACTTGTACCGAAAAATCACAACTTGGTGTGACAAAACAAACAACTTGGGACAGTGTTGTGACAAAACAGCAACAAGATGAAGGTTAATCCAGCTCTTAGTACACAGTGAAATTTAGGCATTTACAATCATTTGATTTTGTATTTTGTCAACAATCTATTTGGTAAGAGAGAAATGCAAGGCATTATTTTTAAGAACTTGTATCGTACCCATATATTAATACACCAGCAGCTTAACGAGAAATTTTGCAGTGCATGTGGATTGTGTCTTTCTGGCATTTATTCATTTTTCTTTCTTTAAAATTTCATTAGAAGGAATTCGATGATACCAAAGGGGCAGACAGACATCGTAAGTCGGAAGATAGACAAGACCATGGCCAACAAAATGAAACGAAAGACAAACATAGAACACGCAACACTACACTGAAAACTAAAGTTTATTACGGAGTTTTTCTCTTGTGCGTGGAGGTCGTAAAAAGTTTCCCCATGCATAAGTTGTTTGCTCTTAATAATTTTTTGGTGTATTGGAATGTATATTGGAAAGATAAGGTTTACATCTTTCCAACATTGTTAATTCTTATATTTTAGTCTGTATCAAATTACTTGATCCGATCAGTTTTACTTCTAATTTCTTTAATACGGTAATAAGGACGCCTGTCTGCATGCCTGCAGGTAATTTCTTGTTTTTCAATATTTGGTCCCGAGCGTACATGTTGTGATCCAGAAAAGCGCTTTGTACGCAGTAAAATTTAGGCAATTACAATTGTTGATAAAACCGTTTTGATAATAGAGAGAAATTAAAGGCACATTATTTTTTAAGAACTTGTTTCATGCCCCAAGGAAATCTAGTAACTAAGTCAACAACTTAACGAGAAATTATGCAGTGCAAAATCAAGAAAAGATGTGGATTGTGTCTTTCTGGTATATATTCCATATTCTTTTTATTAAATGAAAACTCACTATAAAAAACGGTTGAAGTGGATTTCACACTTGCGATCAATGCTGAAAACCAACACCAAATACAATTAAGAATATACACAATACAACAAAAGTATCGAAAGCTGTTCCCTAGTTCAACCCAAAAATAACCGGTAAGTTAAATTGTGTTGCTGTTATAAGAGCGGGTCTACAAAGGTCCTTGATATACCAACTTTTGACACATTTCGACGAGTATAATAAATTGAAAACAAAATATAGGATAATGAGTAAGTTAATCATGTAAAATATCACATAACCATAGAGTAAACATCTTTATCTAGAGGCTTTTTCAGACTTGTTTGATAGATTATTGGTTCTTTCGTTCGTATTAAGGTTCGACTTACAAACGAATCGAAAAAATAAATAAGCATTGCAACTCTTTTTGTGTATAACTTATAGAAATCCTAATTGATATAAAAACATGTTGACCCCAAAAGGACCTGAATGTTTCATTGTTTCGTAAAATGCTTACAGCGTATGCATCATAAAATTACACAGTTGTGTCACAAAGCAGTTTGTAGGAATAGTTTTTGACTCTCAATAGTATAATTTATAAGTTTCTATCATGAAACTTGTCCTATTCCTGGCTTCGCAATTGAACTTCAAGCGATGGGAATTTATGTTTTTAATGGCCGATTTTTATATTTTTTCTCCAGTATTTCTCGCTTGGTTTTATAACAAATTTACATTTTGTTATGAAAAACAGATCCGCAAAGGAATTGTTTATTTTATTTAATCAACAGCTTTAGTAGTTTAATCGTTATCGTGCTCGCCACAAGTGGGGAAGGTTCTTGGCCGGTCGAACCAAAGACTGCTGACTAAATTGGCGTTTTCTTTATAAATTAATGACAAGATAATGAAATCAATTAGCGTACAACTTTTTACCTTTAAGGCGTGGTCCATAGCCTTTTCTCTATAATTTGGTGCTTAATCTACCCTATATACTGTCACAAATTTAGTGAAAAAAATCTTAAATGATAAAGATATAAATTGTGATTGGGTGGTTATTAACGGATTTATTTAGCTGCTAATCAGTTTATAATGAAACAACAGTAACCTGTTTTATATGTTCCTGCGTTGTTGGTTGTTTGCAAATGTATGGGCCCGGGGTATTAGTCTAATAAACAAACCCATGTATTAGGCAAACAACTAATTGGGTAAAGGCTGCAGTTGGCTCCAAAAATCGAAGTTTCCTGTATCAATTTGAAATAAAGTGAAAATAAGTCGGATGAAATCCCAAAACATGAATTGTGTGCTTCATAACTAGACAAGTAAATAACAGAAGAGAAAAAAGTGGAATTACTATGTGTTTCCAGACCCCCAAACTCTTAAAATCATTATTTGATCATTTACCTCAAATTGGGGTATTTTCATGAACGAATTGTGAATTAATTTGTATTATAATTTTTCCTCCAATATTTGAACTTGAATGTTTAAGACATGTAAAGCAACTTTTAATTTTTACAGAAATTCGGGGCTAAATAAGAATTTTGCCCGCTTATACTCTTTTTTGTTGTCTTCTGTTTTCTTATGAACGTCTTTAAATGCTATCCTTGATATCATAACCTCAATTCGAAGAGAGATAGATAAAAGAACGTCATTGTCCTTCAGAGTCAACGGTTTATGTTAGCTTTATATAATAAAGCTGAGATTCTATATGAAACCTGAATGTTAAATGTTATTTTTGTAGAGTGCTTCAGGCGTATCTACATTTAAATTATTAAAAGAACGGAACATAGTTATTACAAGAAAACAAAAGACAGTTGTCGAAAACTACCAGGAGTGTATCCAGGCTGGAAGACAATTAGCTCAGGCATTCTTGCACTATCCACGAAGTAGGTAAAATAAAAGTAAATATAGCTATGCAACATTGTATTAAAAGGAAAATCGTACCTTTTCTTATTTTTTTGTTTGGTAAGGATACAAATTAAACCCTACTTAATCCTGCGATTTACTGGTGAATAAGTTATTATATATATTTTTTATCAAGACGAATATTTGTAAAATAACAAGTAATAAACCATGCTTTTTTGCTTGATACTAAACTACTGACATGAAAATTAATAATCTTACTATTGAATTGAATTTTCAAACACTTTTTCAATTAATCAAAGAAATCAAAAAGATTCCTCATCTTAAAATTGAAAAATTGGTAGTTCAACACACACTCTATCACTCTCTCTCTCTTTATCGACCTTTCTTTTTATAGGAAATCTGTATTTGTATATGTTTCTTCAAGCACATGTTCAGAATTATTGTTTATATTGTTAAGCTGGTGGAAAGGATGACTTTGCTTGTGTCCAATCAATTATGTTACTTTTTTAGCAAATAAAATATATGCTTAAAATAAAATAAACTATTTTACCCATACAACATTTTCAAATTGTTCGTTTGTGACCGGGGATTTATTTTCATATGAATCAAGAAAATAAATCGCTTTGAATTAAGAGGAATGTGTTTTAGAGAACTTACCAGAGAACAGTCCTAAAATCAAATTAATAAGCATAACTAATCACCTTTACTGCAGTTTTACTTTCGACTAGACCTATGTTGGTATTTTACTCATGATGATAACTTGAACAAGCAAACAATGAGAAAAATATTATTTTGCTGGTTTTTAGCGGATAACTTGAAACATCAGGCATACCATTTAACTTTACTGCTAGTTTAATTGCAAATAATTTCTTTACCCCTCCTTCACACTACCAAAGGCATCCATACCAGCTTGAATATACAAAAGGAGATGTCATATGAGTGTCCTCGAGACTACCATTGCAAAAACGTAAAAATTACAGACATTTATCACATTTATCAGGCATATAAATTATGTGGCGAGGTAAAATATGTTTTTGAGTTCTCAACCAACCCCCTAACCAGGGACAGTGGTTTGATAAAAACAAGAAAACACCTTTTACAAACCAACTGCTTAAGATTTAACGTTTGAAGTCGGTGTATAGTTCAAAGACATTTACAAAGAAAACAAGAGACAACAAGATGTGACAACCTCGAATAGAATGGGTACTCACTGTTTCTGACAGCTAGTTCAAAATTTAAACACAGTTGATAACTAACCTAGTTCACTTTAGATAATACGTCAATCAAAACACGTTCAGCAGGATTTAGTGTAAAAATAATATATAAAGCTTAATAAATCAAGGTATTGTCCAAGTGTCAAAAAGTATCGACAGCATGTAGGAAAAAATATAAACAAGATATTGACTAAAATAGTTTACCAATGTTAAATAAATATTGTTAATTGTTAAATACTTTATGTACATTTTTTACACTCTAAGGAGTTACCTCGCATTAGTAACATTAGAACGAAAAAAACGAGGTCCAAGGTTCAATCATAGTAAAGAAAGTACTTAAATCCAACCATATCGAAAGAAAAGACAAATCAGACGAAAGGATCAAAATAAGTTCTGATGCAGAGGGTCAATGTACCGATAAAGATAACCTTTATGAACATTACCAGGGCCCCAGTATAACAGAATATGAATCATATTAAAATTGAATTTGTTTGACTTAATCCAACTAAGTACATTCAAAAGTAAAGGATTGAAAGAATCTGTAATTTTAGATTTTTTCAAGGTAAAAGTAGTGACAGACTTATTGGATCTACACAAACACACTGTGCAATCTGTTACCTTGCTCTCTAACGCCTGAGAAAACAGTTAATTTACAGTGCCCTATGTATAGAAAATATAATACGTACTTAAATTTAAAAAAAATCTACAAATTAAAGTTTTCTGAGATTATTTCACATTTTTAGAAATTGCTATAGGTGCTTAATTCGAATATTTACCATATGTCTTCCAAGGATGCAGAAAGGTTTCATTCCCCTCAGGAAACCTTATTTTTTACCATGCTTGCACTTGACCAAATCACCACTTTCACCAAAAATTACTAACTAAACTATTTAAAACAAATTAAAAGGTAAAATCTTTGGCTTTAAATTTCAATTTAAACCAATGTCAAATTTATGCAACATTCGTAAATATAATAAAAGTACATACTGTTTTTACGAGGGAATTATAGTCGTGGACCACTTTAGACAACCATGTGGATCTGATACCTATGTGTGCCCAACTTATATGTAGCGTGATTACCGACTTTGGTGAAACTTATTAATTAGAAACTTGCCATTGCATGAATAACTTTACAGCAATCGTATTTTGGGGATCTTTTTAACGCTCGCCTATTAGTAATAATACCAGATATAAGTTTAGCCATTAATATCTGCGTATTCCAAACCATATTAACAAAAAGAATTACTACACATGTATATGTTTTAGAGATTCATTTTTTTTTTCAGAGACATACAAGAAAAAGGAATTAAGAACTGCAAAAAACGAAGAGGGAATGCAAATTCAAAAGAAGGAAATGTATCAAGATTTGTTAATATGGGCACTGTTTGCAAACAGAGGAGAACTGGCTACTTTGTTCTGGGTGAAATGTGACAATCAGTTATGTGAGTTATCTTTTTATTGCCGATACAAATGAAGTATATTAAAATATTTTATAAAGGTTGTGATACACTAAGTTGAAATTCAATAGATAGAAGGGGAGAAAAATAAAGGCACAAGTTGAAGGCAATGGCAACCTCCAGAACAAGGCAAACACGACACATTCCATTCACAGAATGTAAAAATGAAATTTAGTAGAAATATGAATGACCGTTTTCTCGTGCAAAGAGTAGGGCAAGATGTTTGGGATTTAAGACAGTTAAATTGAAAATTTACTTGTATTATACTTTGAAATTAAGTCTTTATTGTCATTTTAGTAACGGCTATTCTAGCTAGTTGTGTATTGAAGAGAATGGCAAGCAGAGCAAAAAGTGGAAAAGATCAACTTTTATACGACTCCATCAAAGGACATTCAAGGTAAAAACATTTGCTCAAACTAATCTTGTCATTCGACACCATATTTATATTCTACACGATTTATGCTCGAACGCCTGTCCTAAAAGGCAATGTGACCTCCGTCGTCGGTACACAGGTCACATTCAAATCTTCTTTTCTGAACCCACTTAATCTGAATCTAACTTTGTTGGAATGGTCATTTGATGGTCCCCGTTCAGATTTGGATACGAGGTAGCGATCGGTCAACCAACGTGGTTCCATGTACTAGATATAGAAAAAACAATGGTTTCTAAAGAAATCATTTCCTCAAACAATATTCAGTTGATGCCAAACTCTAGTGGAATAATGATCTTTTTCAGAATTGTAAACGAACTTGGTTTAACATAGGGACCTATTAGAAATTCATTTTAAATCTTCTTGTCTAGAACTATTTGCTCAATCGGATCCAAATACTGGTGGACAGTGTGCCAAATTGTATCCGACGACCTCATCTGGCAAATAGGATGACCACTTCAACCGAACTTAGTTTAACATACGACCCTTTAGTAAATTGATTGAATAATATTATTGTTTGGAAATAATTGGTCCAATTAGGACACCATTGCAAACTTTTGTGGACTGGCAACCAGATGGGTCCCTTTCGAAATTACATTCAATACCCGCACGCGCCAATCAAGATGGTCGCCTTAGCCGAACTTTGTTTAACATAGAACCTTTTTGGACTATGGGAAACACATTCAAAAATCTTCTGGTCTGGAACTACTGCCCATTTGAAACTAAAATTGGTAAATGATTAGAACCAGGTTGTTACCTTTCTGAATTGTATGCGATAACCCTACCTGCCTAAAATATAGCTGCCTCGGGCAATATTATCTAAATATATAAAACACTTTTGGGAAATACATTAAAGAATCTCGTTTGGATGTCCATAATAAGGTCCTGTTTAATCTAAATAATATTAGATAGGGTGTGGAAGAACAGCGAAACGTTGTATTAAAGGTAGGGCAGAGTTTAAATTAATGTAACTTTGCCATATAAAGTCAAATTTCTGAATGACCCGTAACCCAAGACATTGCTGATCGTCTTATATTTTCACGGAAAATATCTATATAGATATCTGGTTTTGATCAACATTAATGAATGACAAGAAGATTTAATATTTCTGTATGATCTGTATGATTTCAGATTATCTTATTTCAGTTTCTTAGTTCCACTCCACAGTTCCTTCTTGCCCCAATACATACGACTAGTGTTTTATCAAAATTTAAATATCTCTCAGATCAGAAGATCAGTCGGAAAAAAATTATATCGGTATAAGGGAGACATTTCATTGTTATAGAGTATTAATGTGGGGTCATTTGCATATTGACTTCCAATGATCTTGAAAATATTATTAGCAGATCAACTAGAATATAATGGATGAGATAAGTCTGGTCATTTATAATTAATAAATATGATATGAATCAAGTAAGAAAAACAGTTCATTTTGGCAAAATCTCTTTTCATTCTGAGATGAATTAGCCTACTGCTCTAACCACTGCATGTAGATCATGTCCCCGATGGTATTTAACAGCCCAGATGTCGGACTTGTCTGAAATGAAATTTATCCAACAATGTTAAAAATCTAAAGCACTGAAAATACGGAGCGATGTCGAAAAGTATTGCACTTAGTAGTTGTCCCTGCCGTCATATAAGGCTTCCCATTTCGATTTGTCTGGATTTTAATGCTTCCTTTGCTATGTTTGGATCTTGGATTCATATGTTTTGGTTCTAATGCTACTGATGAGAAGTAACTCCTTTAATTGTACATACACCATACCAATATTCCCCATATTTATCAACATTGTTCGTTTTGTATTACCTTTAATTCTATCTACAGCTCCGACTAAACTTTATCCCAAAAATTGTTTATGAATGAATATTTCAAGATTAACGTAAAACCCATTAGTTTAAGACATTAAACCAAAACGGAGTACCATTGTAAATAATAATAGTGAATTGGATAATTTTGAAGACATTTTTTCGAATTCACACAATGTTTTTACTAACCTCCCGGAGTTTTGTTGACTAAATTGGAAGGATATTCTTAAAACAAGTGTACTAAAAATTTAAAAAGTTAGCAATAATTGGAAATCAATACATCAAATCTATGAAGCGCATTTTTAAAATTTTCCAAATACTTTTTTTTTACGAATACACGCCTGGAAAACTCGATGGTCTCAACCGGAAGAAAAACTGCGTTCGTATCCGGTTGACGGAAGCGGGATCGTTTTTACAAAAAAAACGGAGAGAGGGTAGTCTATTGTTAGCATATTAAAGCCATTATAGCACTTTTTTAAGAAATCAGAGAATGTCATGCAGTGCAAAAATAGTTCCGGCGAAGAGATATTGAAAGAGAGGTGTAAACGTTTTCTTTTAAGATCGAAATTGCATTTTTGCTGCCGGTAAGACTATGCTATTTTCTGTCTGTGATGAGTATTTTACAGCCTTAAACCCTTTTAGGGCCGACTTCTCTCTCACTCAAGGCATGTTTTGTACCTTTTACAGACGACGATAATAGCATTTCAATTTTTTTATCGTCTGTTGTGTATATACATAAAATAAACGTTGTTGAGATCATCGGTAGGAGGTTGCGGTTATAGGGAATAAGTTGAGATTAGCAGGAACAGTATTTTAGTTGTTTTCGTTCTGTATTTAGATGACGTTATTTTGGCACTTATCGAATTATCCCTCCTGTTTTATGAATTGAGAGACGGTCGTTAATTTTCTCACTAATTGATAGTAAGCGAATAAATACTAAGTTTTATTTGATTTTAATTAATATAATTTATTTTAATTAATGAAATAAATATATATTGAACTAAATATGATACATTGCTTTTTATTTAACAGGTCAATTAACGTCTCAATTTTATTCAATATTAAGGTTTATCTATTTTATTCAATTAATTCAATTTAATATTTAATTTGCATCTCAACACCTGCAAAAGATGCCGTCCACAGTTTGTGGTCCATTTTCGGTCAGTTCGTCCTTCATCCATTTTTTTGTTCTTATAAAAAAAAAAACGGTAAAGTAGGATCTGGTAAAATTCTCCCTTTTTTTATATTTAATCTTATCTTCCTTGGAGCTAACGTTTACCGCACATCATTTTGAAAAAACACTCAACCAAAATTTTGGTCTAAGGGAACGACTATATAACTCTAAGGGGTTATGATGTTTTGCAAAAAATATTCTTATGCCAAGCTTTATGGACAAGCAGGCTAAAAATATTCTACAGAAGCCAGTTTCTCAAAAATAGCATAATGTTAAATTTTGAAAAATCTCTGCGAAAAACTAAAAAAAGTTTTGCTCGAGAGAAAAAAAAACCATGATCAACCCTCAAAGTAAAACGGTCATTCCCTAAGTAATTCTACAAGTTTCTGAGGAGAAGATTGCAATATGAAAAAATGGATGGACGACGAACTGACAGACAATGGACCACAAACAATGGACGCCATCTTTTTTAGTTGTCGAAATGCAAAGATTAAATACCAAATTGAATTAATTGAACAAAATAGATTAATCTAAATATTAAATAAAATTGAGACTTAAATTGATACATATGATTGAATCTGTTAGATATAAAGCAATGTATCGAATTTAGTTCAATATATATACTTCATTAATAATTGATTGATTGATTGATTGATTGATTGTTGCTTAACGTCCAGTGGCAAATATTTCATGCATATCCAGCACGGAAACAAGTTAACAAAATATAAATCAACATCTGGATTGTGAGAAAGGGACCGGTAAGGAGAGAATTTAGACTGGCACTGAAAAAATTGCGCGTTAAATAGGGGCGGAAAATTTAGCCCTGTAACTGGCCGCCTACTGACCACTCAAAATGAGTTATTACAAGGGGTCTTTAGCGTGGTTAGGACGTCGCGTTTCCTAAACACGGAGCGTCTTTAACGTCTTCCTCTGGACGGATTGTGAATTATACAACCCTACAACCAAGGACGCCCCTTTTAGAGGACTAGTTCCTCCAGAAGATACCTAGTGCCTATTCTTTCCCCGGCACAACCTTTGCGAAGAGGAGTTCGAGTATTTATACATCCCGCTAGAACTAACGGACGCCTACTTAGCAGGGGTTCTACCTGCAGGCGGAGAAACCGAACGGCCCATTTCTATACCCAGGCTGCCCTCGGGGGTATTTCATTAATAAAAATTAATTCGCTTACTATCAATTAGTGAAATAATTAACTCAATTCACAAAACAGGAGGGTAATTCGATAAATGCCAAAATAACCTTATCTAAATACAGAACGAAACAACCAAAATACTGCTCCCGCTTATCTCAACTTATTCCCTATAACCGCAACCTCCGACCGATGATCTCAACAACGTTCATTTTATGTATTGTATGTGTATATACATAACAGACGATAAAAAATTTTATATGCTATTAACGTCGTCTGTAAAATGTACAAATACATGCCTTGAGTGAGTGAGAGAGAAGTCGGCCCTAAAAGGGTTTAAGGCTGTAAAATACTCTTCACAGGCAGAAAATAGCATTGTCGATCTTAAAAGGAAACGTTTACATCCCTCCTTCCGTATCTCTTCGCCGGAACTATTTTTACATCGCATGACATTCTCCGATTTGTTAAAAAAAGTGCTACAATGGCTTTAACATTCTAACAATAGACTACCCTCTCTCCATTTTCTTGAAAAACGACCCCGCTTTCCTCAACCGGATATGACCGCAGTTTTTCTTCCGTCTCAATTTTTGGTTGGTTGAGACCATCGAGTTTCCCAGGCGTGGAATACATACATGGTTTATTACTACTTCGCCTGTTACAACAAAAGCTTAAAGGTACAGGTGATTCCTTTAAACTTTAACAATAAATTAAATTTAAATAGCGACAAATTACAACATCAGCATCATGCATGTATTAAACAATAAGTTTTAAAATCAACATCTACATCTCTCTACTATGAAAAATCAATAAGCGTGACGCTAATTGGTCACGTGGACCTCACACGGGTAAATTTATATATTTAGATATGGATATTATAAAGGAACAATGTTGTGAAATATATACATCAATTTACTATAATGTTGAGGACCCTATTCTCCGGGCATTTTAATATAATAAGAGTTAGACAAGACAATGACCAACAAAATGATAGGAAAGACACTCATAGTACATACAACACTACACTGAAAACTTAAGCAAGAACTCACAAAAACGAGGATGAGTTCTTGTGCTTCGGAAGAGTGTGCAACTCCAGTGTCGTGATACTCAGAAGACAAGGCCGGAGTTTAGTCAAATTCAAAGTAGGTCACAACCGGTATAAGAACGGATTTGAAGTCACGACTTTAGGAAGTTTCATTGAAATTCACTGACATTTTTGTTTGAAAAAATACGTCAAAGGCTGTTGGAATTGTTCTTGAATGGTCCTCTGTCGAAATTAAATCCAGCATTCGCGCAGAACAACAATGCCGAAGATCACCGAATATGATATGCAAATTGAAACAAAACTATGCTTGAATGGTCCTTTGATGGTCCTCTACCAAACCTACTGACCAACCGAAATAGCCGCAAATTTAGTTATAAATGG